>VBSM01000413.1:20743963-20758437 GCA_008086735.1 Cheirogaleus medius
GAAGAACTCCAAGTGTTGCGTGGTCCTTGCTGGCGAGGGGCGCGCGACAAATTAAAATATTTATCAAGAGAACTGAATATTTAAAATCAGCCCAAAAAGATGTTGGAAAGATAATTATCAAAATGCACATTAAAAGCAAAAAGCAAATACTATTGAAAAGATAATAATCAGAAATGAATATTATTTGAGCAAAAATACTGAGTTGGTTAGTTTTATAATTTGAATATATAATGGCATAAGAATCTGATCATTTCATTTTAAAATTTTATTTTGTTGTTTATGTATGTATTGGGAGTAAAGACTCTTGCTTTCCTAAGGTTCATTGAAAAACCTCTGACAAGAGGTAGATTGATTAATTGGAGAAAAATATACAAATTTATTTAACATGCATGTAGGGGAGCCTTCTGAATGAAATGGGGCTTAGAAGCTTATATGCCTTTCTAGTAAAATGGGTTTTGGAAAGGGAGAAAAGAAGAATTCTGTTGAGGAGCAATAATTACTAGAGAGGATGAATGGATAGGGAACAAAGATTAACTGGTAAATAGTTCTCTTTGGAATTTGAATAAGTCTGAGAGGCAGATCATTATCTTCTTAAAGAGTCTATTCAGGTGTGGTCACATTCCTGGTCTTACAGAGAGAGGAAGAAAGAACAATTGTTCTCCTTGGCTGATCTGGATCTCAGGCAGATAAAGAAACTTCAACTTTGTGGGGAGAGCTGGTGGTGGGGGGGGGCAGGAGGCCAGAAAGCTCTTAAGGCTTCTACATCAGCCCAGCATGTCAAAATGCCATGTTTTGGGGTATTGGTTTCTGAGCCCCAACATACGCCTTAACAATTAATTAATTAATTAATTATTCTTTTAGAGTAAAGCTATAGTTGACTGAGTGATCCAACTTCTCTTAGCCAGGCAAATATACTTTGTGCTGGAGAACCGACGTTGTTGCTGTACTACATCTCTGATTTATCTTACCCTCTTTAGTATGTCTTTGCATCCCTAAATTATGTGCAATATTTGTCAGGTATGTTGACATCTTTACTCTGGTTATTTTCTGGTCTCAAAAACCTGAGAGACTTTCCATATCTTGAAGGTGATTATGGACATCTATGCTATCCTCTTGTCAGGTTGGCAGTCTGTTCTCGGTTCTTAGTGTGCTCTTGGCCAAAGAATGAACAGACACACCAATAGCAAGGCCAGCACTAAACGAAGCTTATTGAGAAAGAAAGAGATAGGTTTATAGAGCAAGAACAAGATACACTGGCCATAGATGATGAACGGGGCCCCCTGTAATAACAAGAGGCTCTGGTTATGGTCTGGGGTTCTGTTTTTTACTGTCTGGATTGGGCCCTCTTTGAGGTTCAAAGGTCACCATTGAACAACTCTGATGGACAGTTAATGACATGATCATTAGCCTTAGGTTACTCTAGGTCATTTTCCAGATCCTGTTTGCCTGGGCTGTCTGGCCCAGGGCTGGGGATTTCCCTGCATTCTTTTGCAGATTGGCAGGGCATTCCTCCTTCCCCCAGGTGTGGCAATTGCTTGGGAAGGATCAAGGTGGGGCGGCACCAAGGTGGGATGTCTACCCTTATCCTCCCTCCCCAGCTGTGGCAATTACTGGAGGCAGCACCAAGGTGAGGTGCCAGAGGTCCCTCTACCTAACACTCCCATTTTTCCCTTATACTGAAAAAATGTACAATTAAAAATGTATGTATACATTTGTCTTAGCAAGGTTTTCATAATAAAATACCATAGACTGGCTGGCCTGAACAGCAGAAATCTACTTTCTCTCAGTTCTGGAGGTTGGAAATCATGTTAAGATTCTGATGAGGGCTCTCTTTCTGGTTTGAAGACAGCTATCTTTCCTTTGTATGCTTACGTGGCCTTTCCTTGGTGCATGTTTTCATGCATTTTTGGTACATTTTTGTTAAAATAATAAAATTAAATAAAAGATTCTCCTGTTTTGGAATGGAGTGTTCTGTAAATATCAGTTAGGTCAAGTAGATCAATAGTCTTGTTGAGGTTTTCTGTATCATCACTGATTATCAATTTTGAAAGAAGAATTGTATTGGTTATTAAATACTGTGTAACAAATTATATAGGAATAACACTTATCAGGTGTTGGGCAGGTGGGAGGAGGGAGGAAGGGATGGGTATATACAAACATAATGAGTGACATGTGCAACGTTTGGGGGATGGTCACGCTTGAAGCTCTGCCTCAAGGGGGGAGGGGAGGCATGGGCAATATGCATAACCGTAATAGTTGTACCCCCATAATATGCTGAAATAAAAAAAAAAGTTAAAACAAAAGTACCGTGTAACAAATTACCACAAACCTACCAACTTAATAGAATACTCATTTATTAGCTCACAGTTTGTGGGTCATAAGTTCTGGACTGAGGACATGAGACTGAACTGAGTTATAGACCTACAGTATCACAAGGCTAAAATTAAAGTGTAGTCTGGGCAGAACTCTTGTCTGAAGGCTCTGAAAGATAATCTGCTTCCAAGATCTTTTAGGTTGTTCATAGAATTCCAATCCTTGCTATTATAGAATTAAGATTTCTGTTTTCTTGCTGGCTGTCAACATGGGGCTACTCTTTGCTTCTAGAGGGCACCTACTTTCTTCCTAACATGAGCCCTTCCTGTTCAATCCAGCTATAATGCATTGAATTTTTCCAATGCTTTGTATCTCTGTGATACTCTGCTTATAAAAAAATCATGTGATTTTATTAAGCCCACCTAAATAATCTTTTTTTTACATATCATGTAACATAATTATAGGAGTGACATCTCAGAATATGAACACATTTAACTCACACACAAGGGTAAACGTTACTGGAGGCTTTTAGCATTCTACCTACCAGAGGGGAGATGAAGCCTCCAACTATAAATGCAGACTTTTCTGCTTCTCCTATCAGTTACAGAAGTTTTTGCTTCATTTATTTTAAAGCAATGTATTTTCTTGATTAATTTATCCTTTTTCATTATGTCATATCCTTCATCTCTGGTAATATTTCTTCTTCTGAAGTCTAATTAGGCTGATACTAAATAGTCCTTGAGCTTTCTTTTTGTGATCAGGATATATTATATTCCATCTATTAATGTTTAATTAAATATGTATTTATAGGCAAAGTGGTTTTCTTGAAGACAACATATCACTGAATCTTGCCTTACTCTATTTTGTTATTTGGTGTTTTGACCATTTACACTTAATGTGATAATCAACATATTTGGATTAAAATCTGTGTCTTGATTCTTCTTTTCCACTTATTTCACCAGCTTTTCACTTACTTTTTTATTTGTTGCATTAAGTATGTTTAATAATTCCATTTTATTTCCACTGTTGAATTTATTTATAATATTCTTAAAACTTGTTTTGTTGTCATACTCTAGTGCCATACACACACACACACAAATATATGCAGGCATACTTTGCTTTATTGCACTTCACAATCCTGTATATTGTGGATATTGAGTTTTTTACAAATTGAAGCTTTGTGGAAACCCTGCCTCAAGCATGTCTATCAGTACCATTATTCAAAATGCATATGCTCATTTCATGTCCCTGTGTCACATTTTGGTAATTCTTGCAATATTTCAAAATTTTTTGTAATTATTATCTGTTATGGTGATCTGTGATCAGTGATCTTTGATGTTGCTATTATAATTTTGGCAGGGGCACCACAAACCACACCCGTAAAAGACGGCAACCTTAAGAGATAAATGTTGTGCACATTCTCAGTGCTTCACTGACCAACCATTCCCTTATATCTGTCCCTGTTCTCAGCACTCTGTTTTTCTGAGACACAAAAATATTGAAATTAGGCTGATTAATAACCCTACAATGGCTTCTAAGCGTTCAAGTGAAATAAAGGATTGTAAGTCTGTCACTTTAAATCGAATGCTAGAAATAATTAAGTTTAGAGAAGAAGGGATACAGAAAGCCAGGTCTCTTGTGCCAAATCACCAAGCTGGGATTGTGAAAGGAAAAGTTCCTGAAGCAAGTTAAAAGTGCTCCTGCAGTGAACACACGAATGATAACAAAGAAAAACAGCCTCACTGCCGTTATAGAAAAAGTTTGAGTGGTCTAGGTAGAAGATCAAATCTGCCACAACATTCCCTTAAGCTGAAGCCTCATCCAGAGCCAGGCCCTAACTCTCTTCAATTCCATGAAGGTTGCGAGAGGTGAGGAAGCTGCAGAAGAAAAGTTTGAAGCTAACAGAGGTTGGTTCGTGAGGTTGAAGGAAAGGAGCCATCTCCATAACATAAAAAGTGCAAAGTGAAGCAGCTTGTGCTATATAGAAACTGCATCAAGTTTTCCAAAAGATCTAGCTAAGGAAATAGATGAAGGTGAGTACATTAGTCAACATATATTTAATGTAGATAAAGCTATCTTACATTGGAAGCTTAAATCTAGAATTTTTATAGCTAGAGAGGAGAAGTAGATGTCTTCCTTTAAACCTTCCAAGAACAGGTTGACTCTTTTATTCGGGGCTAATGCAGCTGGTAAATTTCAGTTGAAGCCAATACTCATTTACTGTTCCCAAATCCTAACTCCTGCCCTGTATAAATGGAACAAGAAAGCCTAGATAACAATACATGTGTTTACAGTATGGCTTGTTGAATATTTTAGCCCACTTTGAGACCTACTGCTCAAAAAGAAAAGATTCTTTTCAAAATATTACTTTTCGTGGAAAATCCAGTTAATTACCCAAGAGTTCTGATGGAGATGTACAAAGATATTAATGTTGTTTTCATGCCTGCTAACACAACATCTGTTTTTCAGACCATGGACCAAGAAATCATTTCAACTTTTATGTCTTCTTATTTAAGAAATACATTTTGTAAAGCTATAGTTGCCATAAATATTGATTCCTTTGATGGATCTGGGAAAAGTAAATTGAAAACGTTCTGGAAAAGATTCACCATTCTTGATGTCATTAAAGTCATTCATGATTCGTGCAAGGAGGGCAAAATATCAACGTTAATAGGAGTTTGGAAAAAGTTGATTCCAACATTCATGGATGACTTTTAATGTTTACAAATCCAATGGAGGATAGAACTGCGGTAGATGTGGTAGAAATATCAAGAGAACTAGAATGAGAAATGGAGATTGAAAGTGTGACTGAGTTGCTGCAATCTCATCATAAAACTTTAATGGAGGAGGAGTTGCTTGTGGATGAGCAAAGAAAATGGTTTTCTGAGGTGTAATCTACTCCTGGTGAAAACGCTATGAACATTGTTGCACTGACAACAAAGAATTTAGAATATTACATAAACTTAGTTGATAAAGCAATGGCAGAGTTTGAGAGGATTGACTCCAATTTTGATATAAGTTCTACTGTGGATAAAATGCTATTAAATTGCATCACATGCTACAGAGAAAGCTTTCATGAAAGCAAGATTCAATTGATGTAGCAAATTTCATGTTGTCTTATCTTATGAAATTATTATAGGCACTCACTTCAACCTTCAGTAGCCTCTGCCCTAATCAGTCATCAGCTATCAACATCATGAACAGACTTTCCACCAGCAAAAAGATTATGACTGACTAAAGACTCAGTTGATTGTGGGCACTTTTTAACAATAAAATACTTTTTAATTAAAGCATGTATATTGTTTTTTTAGACATAATGCTATTATACACTTAATAGACTATACTATAATGTAAACATAACTTTTATATGCACTGAGAAGCAGAAAAATTTGCATGAATTGCTTTATTAAAACATTCACTTTATTGCAGTGATATGGAAAAACCTTGCAATATCACCAATGTATGCTTGTGTGTGTATTTCATATATATATATATATATATATGGGTGTATATGTATATTTAAACACAGATAAATATAATCACAATTTATCTTCAAATAATATTATGCTGTTTAACACAGAGTGTAAACTTCTTACAACTCTATACTCTCAAATACTTCCTCTCATTTTTTTCCTATTTTTATGCATTTTATTTTCACATGTGATATAAGCACAACATAACTGCTAATAATAATTTGTTTAATAATTATTAAATTATAAATATGCCAAAAATCTGGATATTTTTATTTATTTATAAACATCCAAGTTTCTTTCTGGTATTATTAACATATTCCTTCTGCCTGAAGAATTTCTTACTATACTTCCTATAGTGCACATCTGCTGTTAAAGAATTCTCAGGTTTTGTTTGGCTGAACAAAGGTTTATCATATCACATATCGCAAAGGTGCTTTTACAGTATATAACTTTCTGGGTTGACTGTTTCTTAATCTGTGCCCTCCCTCTGCACCCACACCCCAGAAGGTTAAAGATATCACTCTATTGTCTTATGGCTTTCATAATTTCTGATAAGAGGTCTGTTGTAATTTTTACATTTGCCTTTCTGTATGTAATGTATATTTTTTTTTTCTGGCAATCTTAAACACTTCTCTTTATCTTTGGTCTTCAACAATATGAATATACTTCTAGCTTTTTAAAATAATTATTTTCAGAAAATTTTTGACCATTTATTTTCAAATAATTTTCTCTCTCTTTTCCTTCTCTGATTCTAATTGCACTTATTTTCGACTGATATTGGCTAACTTCTCTTAGATACTCTGTTCTTTTTTTTCCCCACTAATTTGCACTTTGTGTCTCAGTTTGAAGAATGTGTATTGACCTACATTCAGGTCCACTGAGTCTTTCCTTGAATGTGTTAATTTTACTGATTGATAAGCCTGCCAAGGGCATTAATCATCTTAGCTTGTGTGTGTCTGCATGTGTGTGTAATTTATCTCCAGTATGTCCTTCAACACTTACTTCCTTTTTCTTTCCATTTCTCTGCTAAAATTACCCATCTATTCATGAATGTCTTTAAGTCTTTCCACCAGAAGACTTTTACATATTAGAGTTATTTTAAAACTCTGTCTTTTTTCTAACAATAGGTTTATATTTGAGATTAGTTCCATTGATTGTTTTGTCTCTCAACAACAGATTATTTTTCCTGCCTATATTGTGTCTCATAATTTTTAGTTGGAATCTACATATTCTGTGCAGGGTCGTAGAGACCAAGTTAAAAGTACTTATGCCTGGAATTAGGCATGCCTCTTTTTCTGGTAGATCTTTATTGAAGGGTTAAGCTGTATTTCAGTTCTGTTGGTTGCTGTGATTACAACGTACTACCTGCTTATTACTCTAGTGATATCTTAAGCTGAATTATTTGAGCAAAGTTTTGATTGTGCACAATCTACCCTCAATTTTAGGTGTTCCCTGTGAATCTGTACCTCAATGAGGTTGTTTCTTTGTTCTTGTCTTTCCACCAGTGGTAGTTTGCTGTTGCTTATTTCTTGGTTCTTGCTAGCCTGGGTGGTGAGGGGCAAGAAGGCATTCTACATTTTCTCATTCAGCATCAACCCTAGCAGTTACATGTGTCTCAGTCTTGTGAGTAGAATTTTCTCAGTAATTCTGCCCTCTCCCCAGTGGTGAGGGATCTTTAATTTTCTGGAACTAGGAGGATTTCTCTCCTTTTTAAAAGACTCAAAGTGATAGGCTTTGCTGCCTTTTTCAGCAATTTAAGAATTATTTTGCTAAGGAAAAGGATCCCAATAAGAATTTTTTTTTTTTTTTTTAACCTCAGCAGCAGCTGTTACCCACCACAGGCCTGCATTATAAAGAATGCTTTCTCTGATTTGCTAGTCAGGTGACCTGCAAAGTCCACACTCTGATGGGCTCAAAAACAATAGGATTTTGTAGATTATTTAGTTTCATCTCATTGTTTGGACAGGAATGGCATTCTTTCCATTTATATCCTAAGATGAAGCCAGAACAGTATACATTGATTCACTGATTATATAAGAGTTATAGAATTTTAGGTTCCTTTGGCCATTATGTTATTAATATTTTTGATGACACCAAAATACAAATTTATCCTTTCAAAATATGACAAAATACAGCTTAAAATCTAAACGGAATGTTTTTACATTAAATTTTAAGAAGTACAATCCAAGTATATTTACAGGAACAAGAAAAAAACATGGAATGTTCTACATATACAGAAGGAGAGATAGTGACTTTAAGATACATTATTTATGTGAAATATTGTACTGAATTTGTTTTTGCATTTCAGTATCATACAAACTCAAGGGTATATATAGCATGTATAATTTAAAGTAAAATAATAAGTGAATATCTCTATAAGCAATAATCATTTAAAAACATAACATTATCAGCAAACTGAAGCCCCTGTAGTCCCATTCCATTCTCCTTCTTCTTCTCTAGATATAACTCCTACCATGAATATATGTTAACCATTTCTTTGCTGTTCTTTATATTTTATCATAAACGTATATACATACGTCTGTCCGGAAAGTATCCAGCCATAAAATATATTCTTGTTGTATTAATAATGGCTGGATACTTTCCAGACAGACCTTGTATTCTTAAAACATAGTTTATTTTTGCATTTTTTTTAACTTTACATAAATTGAGCTATACTGTGTGTATGTGCATATGTATATATAAAGACATTGTGTTTGGGGATTCATCAATGTTGATACCTGTAGCTATGAAAAAGCATAGACTTTCATAACATGAACTCTAGTATTGACTATTTTATTGTTAACTTAATAGCCTTCATAGAAGTTAATGTCCTTATGTATAAGTCATGGTATTGTTATAATAATACATACATGATATATATAGGCAGAAGTGTTTCAAGGTTATATAGATCTTGAAGATTTAAAGCATCTACATTTTGGTAAAAGAATACAAGGTATATTAAATAGATAACAATGAGCTATATAAGGGGATATTTATTTATAATAGAAAAAATCACAGCAAATAATAAATATATTTGAAAATTTTACAGAAATATGTGAACATGTAAAAACATTGCAGAACTGCTCTCTCAGATCCTTGGATAGGGCTTGTACAAATGAGGAGAACTTAATAAACTTAAACTTAATCAGCTTTATGGCAAATCTGAGACTACATATAATTTAAAACACTTAGAATAGTATTATAAAAGTGATAAATATTTGTATTATTTGCTACTATTGCATTGTATAATTATACTATAATACACTGTATTAATCTGTTGTATTTTAGGTTATTTTTTACAGATTTTTATTGTTAAAAATAATGCTGTTATAAACATCACTATAGCAAAATTTGTGTGTGTTATGTGTAAGGGTATGTGTGTATTTTTCTAAGTCAAGTTGCAGGATATGCACATATTCAAATTTATATTTCACAGATTATTTTTGCCAGTTCACACTTTCACTACCAATTTGTGAGATTTTCCAAGTCAACACTTGGGATTATACAACATTTTAGTTTTTGCAAATTGAATAGGTGTTCAAAAAGTATCCTCATTATTACCATAAATTTGATTGCAAAGATTAGTAATGAGATTTAGTGTCTCTTCACATGTACAAGAAACATTTACGTTTTCATTTTCAGGAAATATCTTTTCATACCTTCCCTTTTCTATTTAGTTGTTAGTCTTTTGTTTTTCCTTGGTCAGCTACACATAGTGATTATCTTTGTCTGATTTGTAGCTTGCATTTTCACTGTCTTTATAATGTATTTTTAAGAATTCTTAATTTTGATATAGTTTATTAATTACTTCTTTTATGATTTTTTAACTTTGTCTCTTAATTTTAAAATTAACTCAATATCCTAATGCCTTAGATTATGGAGATATTTCCCTATATTTTATACTAAAAGATTTAAAAGTTCATCTTTCACATATATGTACTTTCCCCTCTGGCCTTGATTTCTGTGTATGCTGTGAGGTACAATTCCAATTTTCTACATGGCTAAACTTATCCAACTGCTTCAGCCCTGTTTCCTTAATACACCAACAATCTTTCTCCATTAATTTGCCATGCTAGGTCTGTCATGTATTATAAATGTGATCTATCTATCTATCTATCCTCTATATGTCATCTATTTCTATTTATTTATTAAGGAAAAGAAAGAAGAAATAGCTTAGAATATTGGTTCTTTCTGAAACCACTTAATCTTAGTTTTAATCTTGTACATGAGTTTTGATATGTGGTAGAGAGAAATCATCTTTTCTTGCCATTTCTATTTCATAACTGTGTTGGCTTTTCATAGTTTATTATGTTTTCTTGTAAATTTAAGTCAACTTTCAAGTTCTTTAAAAACTTGTTGATATTTTTTATTGAAGTTGTATTAAGATTTTGGATCAATTTAGTAGAAATTGGTACATTTAAAATATTGAGTTTTCCTTTCCATGATTTGCCACTTAGATATTCTTTAATATCTTTCAGTAAAGTTTTATTATTTGCTCAATGGAGACTTCTCATATTATTTGTCATATTTTGCGATCCTTTTTCTATTGTATTGTAAGTGATATCTATCCTTATTTTGCTTAGTTTGGTTTCCTTTATCTTCTTTACACTAGAATTTGAGTAACATTGCTGGCCCCTCTGCCTAGCTCTCCATAACCTACAGTCACTCCACACTGCATGTTGCATAATGATCTACTCATGACAACTACTACAGTCTTCTGCTGGCTTGCTTTTCCTTACAACCAGAGAAATATCTGCAGCTCCTTTTACTCCTCTCAAAACCTGGTCAAGTATGTGACTGTAGGAACTTCCATATTTGCAAAACCCTTTTACTTTTCATAAACCACATTATACCACATAACACATTTATATAAATCATCATGAAACTCAATAATCCTTCAGAACTTGTAGGGATTTTCTCTAATTCAATTCTGATACTATAAAATAAAAAAGGACTCACAGGGATTTTCATCAATGTTTCCTCTTTTCCCTGACTATTCTAAAGTAGTTCTCGTATATTTACGCTAACAATAGAAAATTCTGAGAAACGTGGTCAAGAAGCGTACATATCAATTAACACTTTTTTACAAGTTATTTTCTTAAATGAAATAACTGATTAATTATCTTACCCGTGTCATTAAATAATATTATTAGACAAAGTTCTCATGTTTTTGGTTTTTGTCTTCCTACCAAAGAATGTAGCTGTTTGACTTCTTTTATGATAGTTTCAATTCATGTTAGTTGACTGTTCATTTCTAATGCGTCGCTTTAAATTGATTCATGAAATGGTTTACTTTAGGAAAAATAAGTTTTATAAATAATGCATTTACCAAATTGAACTTATTTAATTTATTATTTCATAGTGCTATTTATTGGTAATAAATTAAGTATGTAAGAAAATAGGCTAGAGAGGAACAGTGATAGTTTCTAGCAAATCACATAAACCATAAGATAATAGTACTATGGTCAATTTCAATATGTAGATGTTTGCTTAAATTTCTTTTATCATTATTTTATGAAAATTATATTTTTATAGATAAAAATCTAGGAAAATAGCTTTTACAATATTGCATAAGTAAAAGCGTACTAGAATAATCAGTATTAGAAATTACTTTAATGTCAGTGTATATCAAAGCAATGTATTTTACATAAAGAAACTGTACTTAAAATGTGGCAATACTGATATCATACAATTTAGAACTACGAGGATGAACATAATATGAAAAGGAAAGTGAACTCAAATTAAAAATTTACCATTTTATCCATTTTGTAATGGATAAGACTTATTTTTTGATTGGAACAATCTAAACAATGCCTGTGGTTAAATGCCAGCCCACAATTCACTTGTTATATTCTGCTATAATCATCCCTGCTCTTCACTGCCTTGTCCATTCTGATTGATCGGTGCTCATCACCTATAAGTTGTTCAATGTTTTGATTGTTAACTCTTAAACAATTTATCATGATCAGCTGTTAGTTGTCATAAAAATTTTCAAAATTTTAGAAATGTGCTAAAGATGTTCTTTTATCCAAAGTTCTCATTTGCACGGCCTTGAAAGGAATATAAGCAATCAACTCAACAAAATCAATTTTGGGTTTTTTTCCTATCAACTCTTTCCAGACATCAGTGCCTTGAGGAAACTCTAATGATGTAGAGACTCATAAAGATTTAATGGCTAAAGAAATATTTATGGAATGTCTATTGGCAGCAAGATTATAAAAGTGCAACAAGGATTCAGAATAAGTGTGAGATTTTTGTACCTGAATTCAAAGTGTCTGTTCTACGGCTATAACTCTCAACCACGGCTGAACACAAAAATCACACATTAGATTTGCCCTATTTAAGATTAGAGCTTCAAGCATATCCATCCCCCAGATGGTGCACATCATACTCATTATGTATGTATATACCCATACCCTCCACCCCCCATCTGCCCGACGCCAGATAAATGTTATTCCTATATGCACACGTAGGTGTTGATCAGTGAAACCAATTTGCTGGTGAGTACATGTGGTGCTTATTTTTCCATTCTTGGGATACTTCCAGGGGGGACAATATTGTAACCTAAACATTTGTACCCCCATAATATGCTGAAATAAAAATAAATAAATAAATAAATAAAAATATTAGAAAAATGCTGAGAAATTTTTTTTAAAAAGTGAAAAGATTAGAACTGCTGAATCAGGATGAAGGTAAAGAAAAGTTTGATGTCTGTGTAATAAAAATAAACCCTCAATTGGTAAAATTGAGGCTTGGCAAAAATTAATGGAGAATCTGACAAAAGGAGGGTGTGTTAAGCATTATTTAACAACAAAAAGTGGCTCAGTTCTGCAGTCTGCTTGAATGCCAACCTGAACCTCCTCTTTTTTTGTGGTGACTTCAACCAAGTTATTATTCAACATTAGCATATTTCAGTTTTCTTATCTGCAAAATGGGGCTAATGATGGTGTCTTTTTAGAAGTTTATTTAAAGGATGAAACTTGACATTTCACTTAAATTATTTAGTACAAGACTTGACTTACTTAAGTGCTCAGTAAGTATATATCGGGTTCTATTTTAAGTATACTGAACAGATCCTTGTTTCATTCACAGTGGTGAGGACATATTAGATAAAGTCTTACTTATTCAAAAAAGCTGCCTGAAAATGTGCTCATGCAGTTATATATTGAAGGAAATTGAGGCTGGAAAATTTTGATCACATTTAGAAGAAACAGGAAAAACCATGAACAAAGATATATAACTTAGAAGGAGTCACACATATAATAATTTGTAAAGGAGAATATTCTAACTAAAAGAGATTTTGTGTTATGGGATAACACAGATTGCTAGAAGACACTTGAAATAAACATTTTCCAGTTGCAGTCTTGGATAAATTTCACATCACTGCATTAAGGAATTTTGATTTTAGTGGAAGGGAAAAGATCATGCTCCCCAGATAGCTACGTAGAACATGTGGAAAAGTTCTTTATTTCAGGTTTTATGGAAATTTAAAAAAGATTGTATAAAATATGTAAATATAAACATACAAATGCCATACATGTATATATTTGCTATTATTTTCACTTATTCTTTTCCAGCGAAAGGATTCATCTTTGCTGTCTGTGATCTTGTCTCTATAATTTTTTTTATATCAGCATATTATGGGGGTACAAATTTTAAGGTTACGTATAATGCCCCCTACCCCCCTTAAGTCTGAGCTTCAAGCGTGACCATCCCCCAGACAGTGCACATCTCACTCATTATGTATGTATATACCCATCCCCTCCTCCCCCTTCCCACCTGCCCAGTACCCGATAAATGTAATTCCTATGTGTCCACTTAGGTGTTGATCAGTTAATACCAATTTGCTGGTGAGTATATGCGGTGCTTGTTTTTCCATTCTTGGAATACTTCACTTAGTAGTATGGGTTCCAGCTCTATTCCAGGAAAATACAAGATGTCTATATCATCATTGTTTCTTAGAGCTGAATAGTACTCCATGGTATACATATACCACATTTTATGAATCCACTCATGTATTGATGGGCACTTGGGTTGTTTTCACAGCTTTGCAATTGCGAATTGTGCTGCTATAAACATTCAAGTGCAGGTGTCTTTATTGTAGATTGTTCTTTGTTCTTTTGAGTAGATGCCCAGTAATGGGGTTGCTGGATCAAATGGTAGATCTACTTGTATCGCTTTAAGGTATCTCCATATTGCTTTCCACAGAGGTTGAACTAGTTTGCAGTCTCACCAGCAGCATAGGAGTGTTCCTATCTCTCCACATCCACGCCAACATTTATTGTTTGGGGACTTTTTGATGAAGGCCATTCTTACTGGAGATAAGTGATATCTCATTGTGGTTTCGATTTGCATTTCCCTGATGATTAGAGATGTTGAGAATTTTTTCATAGGTTTGTTAGCTATTATTCTGTCTTCTTTTGAGAAGTTTCTGTTCATGTCCTTTGCCCACTTTTTGATAAGGTTGTTTGATTTTTTCTTGCTGATTTTTGTGAGTTCTAAGTAGATCCTAGTTATCAGCCCATTATCAGATGTGTAGCATGCGAAGGTTTTCTCCCATTCTGTAGGTTGTCTGTTTGCTCTCATGACAGTTTCTTTGGCTGTGCAGAAGCTTTTTATTTTGATCAGGTCCAGTTTATTTATTTTTGTTGCTGCTGTGATTGCCTTTGGGGTCTTTTTCATAAATTC
>VBSM01000413.1:20758537-20776978 GCA_008086735.1 Cheirogaleus medius
GTCTGTTACCCAGCATGAGTTGATTTTTGTGAGAGGTGAAAGGTGTGGGTTCTGCTTCAGCCTTCTACATGTGGCTATCAAGTTTTCCCAGCACCATTTATTGAATAAGGATTCTTTTCCCCAGTGAATGTTTTTGTCTGCTTTGTCGAAGATTAGATGGCTATATGAGGATGGTTTTATATCAGGGTTCTCAGTTCTGTTCCACTGGTCAATATTCCTATTTTTGTGCCAATAACAAACTGATTAAATTACTACAGCTTTGTAGTATAGTCTGAAATATGGTATATTGATACCTCCCATTTTGTTTTTATTTCCTTGAATTGGTTTTGATATACAGGGTCTTCTCTGGTTCCAAACGAAGCATAAAATTATTTTTTCTATATCTGTGAAGAATGATGTTGAGATTTTAATAGGGATTGCATCGAATCTGAACAGACCAGCCCCAAACCCAGCAGAAGAAGTGATATTAACAAGATCAAATCAGAACTAAATGAAATTGACAACAGGGAAACTATACAGAATATTAATAAAACAAAAAGCTGGTTCTTCGAAAAAATAAACAAAATTGACATACCTTTGGCTAGACTAATGAAAAGCAGAAAAGAGAAATCTCTAATAAGCTCCATCAAAAGGAGATCTTACAACTGATCCTACGGAGATACAAGGTATAATCTACGAATACTATAAAAACCTTCATACTTACTAGTGGTTATTTTCCGTCCCCCACTCCCTCAGTCCCTGGTTACTACTAATCCATATTTAATCTCTATGAATGTGGCCATTCTGGACATTTCATGTAATTAGACTCATACAATTTGTGGCTTTTGTGTCTGGCTTCTTTCATTTAGCATATTATTTTCAAATTTCATCCATGTTATAGCATGTATCAGTACTTCATTCCTTTTTATTACGAAATATTCCATTACATAAATAAACGACATTGTGTTTACTCATTTATCAGTTGACAGACATTTAGGTTAGGTTGTTGTCACTTTGTAGCTATTATGAGTAATGTAACTATGAACACTTGCACACAGTCTGTAGATATGTCTTCAATTCTTTTGAGTGTATACCAGGAATAAAATTGTTAGTCATAGGTTACTCTTTGTTTAATTTTTTGAAAAACTGCCAAAATGTTATCCAAAGTGGATGTGCCATTTAATAGTCTCACCAGCAGTGTTTAAAGGTTCCCAATATTTCACATCTTCATCAACACTTTTTATTGTCTGTCTTTTAAATTTTAGCCATGCTAGTGAGTATAAAGTGGTATCTCATTGTTGTTTTATTTGAATTTCCTTAATGACTAATAATACTGAACATCTTTTTAAGTGCTTATTGTCCATTTATAAATCTTTTGATACATGTTTATTTGAATTTTTATTCATTATTTTAATCAGACTATTTGTCTTTTTATTTATGAATTATAATTATTCTGTGTATAGTCTGAACATAAGATCCTTATCAGATAAATTATTTGCAAATATTTTCTCCTATCCTGTGAGGTGTCTTTTTACTTTCTTGATAGTGTCCTTCGGGGAACAAAAGTTTTTAATTTTGATGAAGTCTAATTTATCTATTTTTCTTTGGTTTGCCATACGTGACCACTAATATCTTTGCTTAGCTATTTTAGTGGTGAGCTAATGATTGGACAGATATAATTAAATGCCTGAATCAACAGGTCTCCCAGGCTTTGCTGAGATGCTCCATTTCTGTTTTGTGTCACACACTAAGTGCTCCTACAGGCAGTTTACAGCTCTGCTGTAGCCTTCACTTTCTGCTTGTGCAGAGCCTCAAGGCCAGCTAGAGATGACAGTGTAGGGATCCTCATATCTTTTCTGGGCACACACAGAGTCCTGCATATTTGAATGCTTCCCTAGAGTCCCAGGGATATGTGGAGCTTTTCAGATCCCTCTTTGGATAATCCATTCTTCAGTTTTCCTTTAGAGATTTTTTGGTCAGCCTATTATTTGTTATCTCCAGCTAGTATCTCTGTCTCAGGAAGTTGTAATGTTAAACAACTGCTGTTGTTTCTTTTCAATAAAGGATAGGACTGTTTATACAGAGTTAGTTCTAAGTGTTGCTCAAATGAAGAAAAGTCATGAAAATGTAAGTTTTCAGGGAACGGCCAGACCTATCCAACAGGGACAATTCTCTGAGGATGGAGCCTTTGGGGGCTTGGGGCAGGGAGGCTCCAAATCTTTCTTTTATGCTGGGATGATGGTTTTTCATGGCTAGCATAGTTCCAAGGCTTTTGGTTAAAGGACACCATGCAGCTGTGGAGTGGTGATCAGGAAGTCAAGTTAAAATGCT
The DNA here is from genome assembly GCA_008086735.1 of Cheirogaleus medius. Taxonomy (NCBI): domain Eukaryota; kingdom Metazoa; phylum Chordata; class Mammalia; order Primates; family Cheirogaleidae; genus Cheirogaleus; species Cheirogaleus medius. The sequence goes on from VBSM01000413.1 coordinate 20,760,848, forward strand.
ACAAATCTTGCCAGGTTTACTGAGATTCAGTCACTTTTTTGAATAAATACTCTGTGGATATTTCTGAGCCTTTGTCTATTTCCAGAATTCTGGAAAATTTGATTTGGGCAACTTTTGCCAGTGTATTCATTACCCTTATGGAAGAGGGCATTTTCTCATCTTTACTCTGCTTTTCTGGCGATGCTTCTTGGAGTTGATTTTAACGAACAGTGAGATTTTTTTCTTTCTTTTTCCAAAATGGTTATTCATTTGTCCCCACTAATTTGGAATGGTATGGTCATTTTACTTGAATCTATTGGTTGTTTTTGAATTTAAAAAAAATGAATTCTGTTGTCTGATATGGGTATAAATTTTATCAGCGAGATCATACTGCTTTAATAATTATTTTTCTTGGAGAATATATAATTAAATAACAAAAATTAGTGGATAACTAGGAGTGTGAAGAATGCAATTAAAAGGTGTTTGTTTGTTTTAGCTATAAATAAGAAAAAAATGTTATCACTTTACTAACCTAAAAAATGTAAACTAAATTAGAACAAGTCTGTGCAAATTGTTACCATATATATAAACTCATATATTTCAAATACGTTTTAAGAATCTATATTTATACAGATTATATTTATGACTTAAGATCATACTTTTTAAACAAAACATATCTTTTAAAAAATGATAATTACCATTCCTCCACATTTACAGGCCTAACAATGACCATTTTGATAATTTTAAAATAATATTTGAGTCTATTTATTTTGTACCTGAATACACCTTTTTAAAAAGTGAAATTGTGAAAATTAATTTTAATTACAAATTATTGTATTTTATTTTACTTTTGTTTATAGGACTTTGGAGATGATGGGTCCTTGTATATCACTAAGGTTACCACAACTCACATGGGCAATTACACCTGCTATGCCGCTGGCTACGAACAAGTCTATCAGACTCACATCTTCCAAGTGAATGGTAAGAAGTGTGATGTTGCTAAACTTGCATTTTGCTTAGGTAGATAGTCATAGAACATCACAGTTGAGTAGGAAGGGGAGGCAGGCTTCAATTATTTGAGTTTTGGTAAGACTCTAAGTTTTTGAGTTTTGGAACTTAATTTGAAAGTTTTTTAAGTTAAACAAAAAGTTCCCAAGTGAATAAACACAATAAATTAGTACTACTTTTTTCATTATATTACAGAGTAACTCATTGTAATTGAAAAATTAAAACATAAGAAATTTAAATTACTTTTTCAGTTTAGAATATCAACAATTAGGCAAATATATAAATATTAGAAACTGAAGAAATTAACTATTAACGATTTTAATCAGATCATCTATTTAATTGGTCTCATTAATGATATAGATATTATTATCTATATGTAGCAAATTTTATATTCTTAATGGTTAATTTAATGGCTATAGATGTTAACCAAGTAGGCTGATATCATTCCTACAATCAAAGCTTGGTTTTATTTCTAATTTAATTTATATTTTAGCTGTTTACTTGAATTGATATAGGCATGCAATGCATATATGCTTCATTAATAAACACTAATTCATTTCCATAATTTATCCTGATATATATGTTAATCTCCTCTATGTTTTATGAAAAGGAGGCAGAAACTTACTTGGCTTTCTGTAGGAACAGCAAGATGGCTAATGTGATTGGCATGAGTTAAGAAGAGAGTGAAAGATAATGAGCTTGGAGAGGTAGCTCAGGGCAGATCACATGGAGTCCCATGGACCTAGGTAAATGTTTATATTTCCATTCTAAGTGTAATGGGAAGCTATCCAAGTGTTTAGTGTGTTCAGTGGCACATTCTGTATTGTTTTAAAATAAATGCATAGCAAAAAGCTATCTTTGCAGTATAGTTAAGAGATAATGGTAGCTCAAAGTGCAATGTCAGTGGTTGGGTTATAAAGAAGTGGTCAGATTTGGAACGTATTTTGAAAGTGGTCCTTAACATTATCACTGAGGAATATCAAGTCAATGTGAGAGAAAGAGAGTTAAAAATAAATGGGCCTAAGGCATTTGAAGGAGGCAGTTAGGTATATGGTTACACCATTTACTGCTATAAAGTAGCACATTTGGAGTTTGGATAGGATTAATTTTTTAATATGTTAAATATAATTATTGATGGAAAAGTCAAGTATTCAATTGAAGAGAGTGACAGTCCAAAGTTGTATGTTTAGAGAGTATCAATTTGCATAGATTGTATTTAAAGCCATAGATCTGAGCTTGATGAAGTCACCTTAGGAATGAGTATAGGTGGATATGGAGTTAGAGGACTGAGGCTTAGATCTGGGGTTAACAAGTAGAGAAGACTGAAAAGGAGCACCCCGGAAAGGGAAGTATGTGTCCTAAAAACCAATTAATAAGATGTAACAAAATACTTGAAAATACTGGGGAGTCTGTTTTGATATTGTTGACACTCAACAGAAGCAGATCTAGGCCTTGGTTTCTGGTGGAAATCCAGTTGACAACTAGGCATGGTCAAGACTTTGATCTCAGTTTCCCATGAAACCAGTGAAGAAAGCAGGCAAGAAGCAAAGGAGCTGGTGCATGCTGTCCCCAGTGGCCTCAGATGTTTGGAGTCAGACACTCAAGTATCTGACAATTGTACTCACTCATACATAATCTTGGGAAGACAGAATAAGTCCATGCTGGAAATGTTCATTTCTAGATGTGCATCTATGAGGAAATTGTTATTGCAAGTCAGCCATCATCTCCTTTGTTGGTAAATGTTTACTGACTGCTAGCCTGTTTGACAAAAATAATGCCATACATTTTTTTTTTTTTACAGAGAGTTAGAAGGAGATTCTCCAATTTTGTTTTTGGCTAACAGTTCTGTCTTTTATCTTTTATTCTCACTCCCAGTCCTAGTTTTTCCAGTCTAAGTACCAACTATATACAAGTTCCTGGTAGTTTTTAGAGCAGTGTATAGTTTGTGTTCTACCTCCATCAGATTCACATAAAAAAATTATCACAGATGCAAAACCCTGGGCTTCACAAGCACTCTCTGGAAGTTTCATTTGAAATTTGCATTTTGACAAGCTTCCTAGGTAATTGTGATGCACGGTAATGTGTGACAATTATTCTAAATGGCTACTCCTCAGGAGTTGCTGTTCCTCATTCATGTCTGCTGTAAGTTTCTTGCATAACTCACTCATTTGCCATGCTCCAGCTGGTAAACCCAGGAAGGAGATTTGAGCCAAACTGCAGGTTTTCATGTTGCAAGATGAGCACTGAACAGCACTGGGGAAATGCATCTTTCCTATTTCATCCCCTCCTGTGAATGAAGTGTTTACTCTCTGATCTCGGGTTTTTCTGAAGAAGAAATATGGGACTAAAGAAATAATGAAGTCTCAGAAACAGAGCTCCCCCATCAGTCTTAACATTGTGAATTAATCAAGAGGAATTCAATATTAGTAGCGATTGCTTATGCTGAACCCTTTTCTAGGAACAGAGATTCCTAAACCAATATCACAAAGGAAATAAACCCATCTTTTTCTATTACATCCTACTACATTTAAATTGCTTCGGATTTCTTGGTATAAAGATTTTCATGAAGGGATAGGTTTGGGAAGAAGAACAATGATATTATCATTGCTGAGAGGGCAAATAAGCTGATGGGTATAATTTAAGCACTAGATTTGAGCACTTGGATGTAATTATTAATCTTTACAAGACAAGTTTTGTTAAGTATCAGGATAAAACTATGATTATAGTCAATTTAAGAAAGAATGGAAAGTGAAAAAAATAAAGAACACTAGTATTGTTAACTCTTTCAGGGAGAACATTGGCTGAAAATAAACAGAGAACTTTGCAGTAGCTGGAAAATACTGTGGGGTCAAAGGAGGAAATTTTATGAAAGTTATAGATATGCTAACCTCTTATTCTGATGTGAATTGTTCAGAAACAATAAAAAGGATAATTTGTGAGAAAAAAAGATAATTGTAGTACTAAACTATAGTACTTTTAATTAAATTAAAAAGTCAATGTGATCTAATAAACAGATGGAGGGACTGGTGTTTGGAAGATGAATAGTTAATCTGTTGAAACAAGGAGAAAGAAAATCAATTAATAAAATGTAACAAAGTTCTTGAAAATATTGAGGAGTCTGGTTTAACTATTGTTGACACTCAGTAGAGTGTGGGGACTGTTTGGGAAATATTCTCAGTATGAGAACATGAGAAAGTCCATTTTTCATTGCTTGGATTTTTTCAGTGACATGAACAATAACAATGATTGGAAATGAACGAGTTTTTTTTTTGAGAGCCTTAATGGTTTCAGGAGAGGAAGAAATGTAAAATAATTATCTTGCAAGGCAGGAGAGTTATACAAATAACAATATGTAGTTGGTATGTTGGGGAGGGCTTGGAGTACTTTTGAGGTAATGTATGTTAGTATATTTTCCTTCAGTTGTGGTTGACTGTGAAGTGGCAGTCACACAAAATAAGATTTGGATTTAACTAGTGTTTTTGTTTGTCAGGAGAGTAAGTGAGAAAGAGACAGGAGTGAGTTTATAATGGATTGATTACAGTGACAAACCATAGAATAAGTGTGAAAGGAGGACACAGTGAGACCCAGAAAGGAGACAAAAAGTGAAAAGTTTACTGGGGTTTAGAAGTTGGTCAAACATTATAAGAATGAGGTACTAGAGAGAAAGATATGCCATACAATTGTTATTGACCTCCAAGTGGAGGTTTTGCCAAGTTCTTGGTGTTTGCTTGGTGTTCATCAGGAAAAGAATTTCAGGACATACCACATAAGCCAAGCAAGCAACAGCTTTTATTGAAAGTGAAAGTATACTCTCAGGGAGCAGGCAGGTTTGAAAGAGAGCAGCTGTACTGAGAAGAAGTGGTTTTAGATCTTTTGTAGTCTTACTAACTGAGGGGAGGAATATTTAAGGCCAAGGGGTTGGCTTTTACTAAGAATTTGGGCTGTAATTCCTAGAATTATGTTCCCTCCCTTTTCATACTTTATATTAATGCTTCAGAACTGTCATGGTGATTTCAAGGGCAGAGAAATTTTAAATTCACAATGTAAATGAAATTGTAGTTAGCCAAAGTTCATGTCAAGTGGCGGAATAGCTGACAAGCTGCTTGAAGACATTTCTTGCCCATGATTATCAGCCCCTCTGGTTAGCTTCTGCTTAAGAACTGTTTATTGTAACACCTGGACCCAATCTTCAAACCCCTGCATCCAGTCACACCCCTGTCTACGAGTCTCCTACTCTAATACATTGACTCAAATAATTTTCTTAAAGCATCTGATAATTTATGTTTATGAGAAATGCTTTTAATTAGGTTAAGTCTATATAAAGGAAGAAAGAACCACTAAGGTTTACATGGGATTTAAGCAGCCCAACAGTTCTAAATCAAATTTGCCAGTTCTAGTCTTAGCTAAAAGAAGAAATGAGGTATAAAACAACATGGATTCATCAAGTTCAACCATCATTGGTCAAAAACTTGTTCTACTGCATTTAAATCGATAAGAGAAGACAATAAGTGTGCTTCAGGGATCATTTTTAATAATAAACCTATTTGAAGAAGACAAAAGGAAGAGTAGAAAATGTATTATATTTATATCAGTAAGGGATTATCTTTGGCTGCTATAACAGAGGGCCCAAAATAAAAGTGGCTCAAAGAATATACAGAGGTGTTTTTCTTACACATAAAAGAAGCCAAAATGGGGTGGTTTGGTGATAACAACTCCATAATGTCATCAATATCATAAGCTTTCCCTATTGTGATTAGCACATAATTTCCACTCTCAATGTTATCCTATGTTTTTAAAATGGCTGTGGAAATTCTGTACACATTAAACAGGGAAAAAGGAAGAAGGAGGGAAGAATGACATCTGCCACCAGAGAAAGCACTCTTAAATGAGTTTAATGAAAGCACCCACAGTAATTTCCATCAACCCTCCCTACATGCAGATATTGCAAAGTATATATCTTTCACCACCCACAGAAGTATAAATATTAGATTAATTATAAGGAAGTGGGAAATAAATTTTGGGTGTGAAACCAGCCATCTTTGTCACAAAGTTTCTGGTATGTTCAAAACATTTTTCAAAACAGTAATAGAATAATGGCACTTTATAATAAAATACCCAGAAATCATATGATTGGTTTAAAAAACAGCAGCTCTAAAATTGATTTGCTGTGTTATGCTTTTCTTTGGTGTTTCTCTTTCTTTTGGTTTATGGTGTTTTATATTTGGCATAATAACCTTAAACATATGTTTCATATATAAGTAATTTAATAAACTTAGGCTTACCTAAATGTTATAGGCCAATAACAAAAGAATAGTTGTGAATGAAGAATGACACTGGAAAAAAAATACAATGAAAATATAAGAAAATGCAAATTATCTAGCCAAATAGCACATTTTTCATCCCAATAAATCTCTAAAACTAGTTTAACTCATTTTCTGTTTCTATCCACTTTCAGAAAAGGTTAAAAAGACCTTTAGAAAATCAGGTTTTTATATGGATTTAAAATATTTATCTTCCCAATTTGTCAATTAGTAATAAAAATAAAATATCACATTGATTGCCACAACAAGCCCTGAAAATACCAAAAGTTATTGGAATTTGTGAAAGACTGTTTTTGAAGTGCAAAGTCTATTTAAATATCCCCGGGCACAAACCAAATAAGTCTATCAATATCCCTGTTTCTTTTCAAACAATGCAAAATTAGATTATTGAAATACGAGAGTGCTTCTGTGTCCTTGTCTGAAGAAACATTATGTATAAATCAAAAGAGCTTGAGTCTACCAGTGGATTTCATTTCATGCTTTTCTTTTTCATTTTACATAAAGCAAATCATCTTTAGATCTTAAGCTTATGATACAGAATGTTTGAAAATTTTAAAAGTCATCAGTGTTTACACTACCCTCTGGGCAGAGATCTCCATATTCACAACAAACTCATATGTCTGCTGTTACTTCTCTTTCATTCAAATTATTTAAGCCCTCATACATAATATTGAGTGGATTTTTTTTCCTACACATGTCAAAAACTTCTACATAAAATGGTTGCTCATTGTTAGTTTTATAGGATGTCCATATATAATAACCCTATTTTTCTCCTTCAGAGTTTGGAAACATTTATAAGAAAGATAGAAGAGCCAGATATACAGACATCAAAGCATCACCTTCACTACTGACAAAGCTATTTAGAGAAAGTGATATTTAGTCTGGGGCAACAATAGGCTTTTTTCTTGAATCGTAGAATTGAACTTTCTCATCCTGTTACAGGCAGCTTTGCAGTTTCTACACTACTTGTGTTAAACCTTCCCTGCTAAGTTTTCTGCAAGGCTAAAGTGCAGAAGAGAATGAAACCTTTCTGCAAGCAGTAAGATCCAAAAAGTAGGAAGTCAGAGGTCTCCTTCCTCCTCCTCTTTCTTCCTCCCACTGTGAGTTAATAGAGGATGAGAGAATGAGTAGCTATGAGGGTCACTTAGGCCCAGTGATTCTCAAACTGTGGTTCATGCACAAGCAGCCACAGCAATTTGTTTTAAAGGCAAATTCTCAAGGACCACCATGCCTACTGAACAGAGACTCTGAGCATGGGGTAGAGGAATCTGTGTTTTAACAAATTTCTTGGTGATCCTGATGATAAAATTTAAGAACTACTGTTGTAGTGATTTGCCTCATATGAAAATGACAAGTGATAATTTATGTTTCTTCCTCATATTTCTAGCTTTTTATACTTTTAATTTTGACTTGAAACATTGAGCTTACCTTCATTTAGGAGAGTGGCTCTCCCTTGGGAAGCAATATCAACCATGTATCATCTCAGTCTTCTCCCTCATGGGGCCCTGTAGCAGACAAGATTTATGTCTTGCTCCATAGCCCATCCAAGCTTCCTCAGCTGTGCTGGATGTCCCCTGACAGCTTCCTACTAAAAGAGCCTGCCTCTTTGCCACTCTTCCTAAAGGTTTTATTTGACACAAGAAGGTCTATTCAGCTGCACTCGTGGCAGCCCAGATATGCTAAGCACTTAATGTCCTCAGGGACAGTTTTCAATTAATAAAGGGCACAAGTCAGAAGGTAAGATGCACAGGTTCTAGGTTCTCTGAAAGTTAACTCAAGGTGGAATAAAGTCTTAAATATAATGCCAGAAATGTAAAAATTCTATAAGAAAATCTAGGAAAAACTCTTCTGAACATTGCCCTAGGCAAAGAATTTATGACTAAGACCCCAAAAGCAAATAGAAGAAAATCAAAAATAAATAAATTGAACTTACTTAAACTAAAATTGCACAGCAAAAAAAATAATGCAGTAAATAAGATAGCTTATAGAATAGGAGAAAATATTTGCAAACTATACATATGACAAAGGACGAATATCTAGAATCTACAAGGAACTCAAACAAATCAGCAAGAAAAAAAAAATAACCCCATGAAAAAGTAGGCAAAAGATGTGAACAGACCTATTTCAAAGGAAGATACATAAATGGTCAACAAACATATGATAAATATCAAACATTGTTAATAATCAGAGAAATGCAAATTAAAACCATGAGATACCATCTTACCCCTGTCAAAATGGCCATTATGAATAAGTCAAAAACCAATAGATGTTGGCGTGCATGTGTAAAAAGGGAATGCTCATACACTGTTGGTGGGAATATAAATTAGTACAGCTTTTATGGAAAACAGTATAGAGATTCCTCACAGAACTAAAAGTAGACCTACCATACTATCCAGCAATCCTACTACTGGGTATTTGCCCAAAGGAAAAGAAGTCATCATATCATAAAGACACCTGCATGCATATGTTTATTGTAGCATAATTCACAATTGCAAAGATATAGAATCAACCTAAGTGCCCATAAACTGATGAGTGGATAAAGAAAATGTGGTGTTTATGTGTGTGTGAATTTGTGTGTCTGTGTGTATTCACACACACACACACAGACACACACATATCATAGAATACTACTTAGCCATAGAAAGAATGAAATAATGTCTTTCATATCAACTTGGATGCAATTGCTGTGAAATTTCTTAATGGACATTTCTCAGGAATGGAAAAAAAATACTGCATGTCCTTATTTCTGAGTGGGAGCTAAACATTTGGTATGCACGGTCACACAGAATGGTATAATGCACAGTGGAGATTCAAAAGAGTAGAAAGTTGAGAGGGGGGTGAGGGATGAAAAATTGCCTAGTGGGTACAATGTACACTATTCAGGTGTGGGGTATACTAACAGCCCTGACTTCACCACTATACAATTCATCCATATAACAAAAACCTACCTATACTCCCTAAATCTATTGCTATAAATTAATTAATTTAAAAAATGTTGGTAGCAATAAATATGTATACTGTGGATCCATATTCTTGAAAGGAACAAGAATGTGCATTTCGGCATACTGAATACAGGAGTAAATATGTTATTATTTCAAAAAATAAAAACAAAAGAAAAGAAACACAGCTTTCCACTCACTCAATGGGAAGGTCCTGAGGTGCATTCTACATTTCTCAGAGGATCCACCCTAGAATTTAGTTCTTTTTACCCACAGTGATAACACACTCATGAATCTCATGAATACACTTGCCCCTTTTTCTTTTACTTGCTGTTTTCCTTTTCCTTGTCTCACTTTTCCCTCTCTCACACTTGTGCCTCTTGAGATCACTTCCCCAATCAACTGTTTGAACCTCAGTTCTCTTCTTAGACCTGCATTTGGAGACACTCCCACTGGGGAAAGTCCTTATCTTAATTGCTGGTCTATTGTAGCTCCCCTTGAGAGCTAATGGTGAGCACTGTAAGTTTGTTTCCAGAAGACTTTGAAGTATGATAGAACAGTACATAGATTCATTTATTTGAAGACTTGGAAAATTCTTTTTATCTATTGTTCTCTTGCTAAATTTATGTCTTGCTCAATAGAGGTCTTCAGAGGTTTGTGATTAAATTAAATCATGACGTCAAAATCCTCCAATTATTAACTAGCAAGAATACAGACATGTTTAAAATTTCATGTATATAAATGTTCTAGTTATGAAAGTCCCAGAGAGAAATAAACTTAAAATATTAAAGTTCCAAAGAAATTAGCCCAAAGTAGTTAATATCCAAAATTAAATTCTTCTGCCCTTATAATTTAAAGTCTAAAGAAGTTCAAAAGTTTAAAGTAAAAGTAAAGTCTAAAGAAACAAGTACTTCTCTAATTTCTTATTTTGTTCTCATTCAGTAAAAGGGGTGCTTAAAAATTTATGACTTTGGGATAACTTAAACACCTATATCCTGGACCTATTCTCACTTGGTGTGGGCATTCCATTTGCTATTGGTCACATCTGTTCTTTATCATTTTCTTTTATACTGCCTTCTGTTAGGTCATACAACTTTTAGAATTCAATTTTATTACTACTATTGACTTATTAGTTATATTTTTCTATTTAATTTTGTTAAGTGTAGCGCTAACCTACATTTATAATATGTAATATAACATTGTCATGTTTCTTTAAATAATATTTTAGTACTTCATGTATAAAGAAAAAAACCTTACAACAGCATACTTTGACCACTCCCCTTTCCATCTTTTGCAATAAAATTGTCAAACATTTTACTTCTACGTATGTTATAAACCACACAACATGTTGTTTTATTTTTGTTTTGAACAGTTAAATGTCTTTCAAGAGTTTTTAATACAAAACAAGAAAATAAGACTTTTGCATTTAACATTGCTGATCTTCCTCCTTAGTTCATGTAAATCTGAATTTTTTAATTTTCCCTTACACTAATTAACATCTTTTAACAATTTGAAGTTTAGGTCTGCCCCTTACACATTTGCTCAGTCTTCGTTTGTCTAACGGTGCTTTTATTTTTCCTTCTTTGAAAACTATTTCTCTTGGATGGTGAATTTTAAGTAGCCAATTTTGGTTTCTGTTTTTCTTTCAAGACTTTACAGATGTTCTATTGTCTTCTGGCTTGCTTGGTTTCTAATGGGAAGTCAGCTCTATTTCTATTCTTTTTTTCCCCATTTATTTGAGTGCTTTTAAGATTATCTTCATTATCTTTATCTTTGGGTATCAGCAATTTAACTGTGGTATTCTTTGGCTTGGTTTTCTTTACTTGGATTTTTTTCTGTCAGTAATTACTCAACTTCTTGGACTGGGGTACATGTTTTTCAACAACTTTGGAAAATATATTGGCCATTTTTTTAGCCAGTCTGATGACTATGTGTCATGGTGTCTTCCTGTTTGCAATGCATCTCCCAAGAGTCCTTTGAGCTTCTTTTACCTGGATATCTAGATTTCCTCCATTATATCCTAAAATATTATCCAACCCTTGTGTATTTTATTTTTCACTCTCATGAATGTCTATGATTTTCATGTTAGGCCTCTTCACATAATCCCACATTTCTTGCTCTTTTTTCTCACATACATTATTTAAATTGGCATGACATGGCCTCCTGGACTAGTTTACACTAGTCAGTAGGAGTGATACTTCAAAGGTTACTTCTGTGTAGACAGGTACTGGATAATGTTACAAAACACTCATGAGGTGGCCAGTACTTAAAAAACAGTATAATGACTAATTAATGTAATGACACTTGTATAACAAGAGAGTCGAAAGAAGGTTAATGTGTTAATGAGGCTTATTTGATCTTAAAGATTTAGCATAAGGGCACTCTCAAGGCAGCTTAATTAGATTTTAAGCACCTTTTTCAATTTGCATGTATACTTGTTAATCCATATGTTTTAAAAATAAATTTTAGTTCATTTAAATTAACAAATTTACCTAATCTCTTTCCCTGTGTTGTTTTACTGCTATTAATGATAGCATTTTCTCAAATTTTACATTTAACGTGTATAATTTATGATTATTTCTTACATTTATATTTCAGTTGTAGTTCAATTTAAAATGGTACAAAGGCATTTCTGAAGTTTAAAAAAATAGCTTCATCTAATTTATGCAGTTATGACAAGTTATAACTAGAATTATCTAATTAATCTTTATGTCATTTAACATACTTCATTATACCATATAATATATCAGTAAATTTGATTTATTCATTGGTACCAGTGTTGTTTTTAAACTTGACCAAATGGGAGGAACATTTTAGAAATTAATTTAACAATTAAACAGAACATCATTTGTAATAATAGTTTAGTTAATAATAATAATAATATGCTGCCTTCTGGTGCCCTGGGAAAATATAGAATACATTTTCACATTCTATATAAAGGCTTTTATGAGTTTTCCAAATTAATACTTTTTTATGCTTTTCTTATACCTATGAGTAATTATTACAATTCATTTGCATGTGTTTTAGTACTTACTTCTTACACAAGATTGCACATGATCTAGGATTTTTTCAATGTAGTTTACTTTTATAGCACATTAATTCTTAAAGTTATCAAGGCACAAGTACTGGCCTGAGTGTTCCAGTCTCTCTGACCTAAGTCAGATAATTCAGGCCTAACTCATGTTCCATTTTTTACATGAAGATGTCAATGAACACTGCAGCTCAAGTAATCTCTGCCACATCAGAAGTCCTGTGTTACCAGATGATTTTTCATTAATAATAATTAATTTCATATTTGTACCTCTTTTTCTTTAGGATTTTAGTGTATATGTAAACTTGTAATTAGATATCCACATGAACAATGGCAATATATCATAAAATTCTTTCTTTTCTCTTATAGATTTAATTTTGTATTTTGCAAATAATAGCTAGTAAATGATTTTTAATGATCTACTTTGTTTATTGAACTAGAAGTTTTTTAAATATACTAAACTAAATAATAAACTAAATGGTTTGTGGGCAGGTGGAAGTTAGCCATTGTATTTATGTCTCAAGTTATATCACCCTCACAAGGAGGAAATCAGCACTCAAATTAATCTTACAACAGTGAGGCTATCGAATAATGTTTTGGTGGCATAGGCAAGGAACATAGCTCCTACCCACAGAGGTTTTTTTTTTTTTTTAAATTTGAGATGTCACACAAATCCATAAAGCTGTGTGTAAAGTGCAAAAGGAAAACTGTCTAAGAAGGTACCAAGAGGACATATTTTGCTTGCTTAAATTTTCTCTTAATAAGCAAGATTGCCAGACATACAGATAAATAATTATATATGAGAGCCAGAGAGAAAGCTATCGTCATGCAAATAGCATTTTTTCTCTCATATCCTACATATTTATTTATTTCAATATATTTATTGAGATTGTAATCTGTGTACATGGTTTTCAGTTTAGTTGAAATTATTAGGCAAATCTACTTCTAAGAATTTAAGTCCAAACACTCTATATAGATCAAATGCAAAAATATGTTGTTCTTATGGTTAATTATTATGAATATGGTGATGATTATGATGATAGGCAAGATATGCCAAACGAGATGGAGAAATCTGTATGGATTGAAGAGCTTTGATTATTTTGCTGTTAACTAAGAAGACCTGAGAGGCTCTTAGGAATTCTTTGCTTCTGGTTTTACATTTCCAGATAACAAAAATTATTTTAAATAAACTTTGTCAAAGGATAAGTAGAAGGTTCTCTGTATCCTGGCCACTATGATCATGATTTAAGAGTGTGCTTCATAACAAAACATATATAATTTTGTCCGTCTTATTGTTGCATTAACAATAGAAAATATATTATTTGGGATTATCAGTAATGCTGTATCACTATAAATAGATAAGTTATGCTATTGAATTGTAAGAGTTTCCTCCAACTCACTTTTTTATTTTAGACCATCAATTATTTCAGAATAAAGGCAGGTAATAAGTAAGCAGGACACCCAGTGACAGTAACACTCCTGACAACTGCAATACTCATCTTCCCTGCTAACACTACTATAAGTTAGAATATCTTAAACAATAAGAAAAATAGATATCTTAAAGACTATCTGAAAAACGTTGTGAATTATAAAAATGTCTTTACAATAATTTTCATTTTGTATTAACATCATATTATAAGTATCATTTTGAAAGTATGTTAAAGTAATGCATCACTATGACAAGGAAATAATAAATTGTCTATTGAAAGTAGGTTTTTTAAAAAGATGAATTATATAAATTAAATTAATTATATCATTTAATTAAATAAATTATATTATTTATCAATTGATATATCAGCAAATATTTTGTTATGTTTTAGCAAATATGTGGTAAATAGTAGTGCCATCTATTGATAAAACTAAAAACTGCAGTTACTTCTTGAGTAAGGAATACTAATAGTTTCATGTTTACAGGAATGTATTTCCAAATCTAGTGATTCCTAACGATTGTGATTATTATTTAAATTATTATTGGGTCAGGTCAAATAGTGGAATTGTGTTAAAAAATAATGTGTGTGTAAATGTATTTGTATATATGTGCATATACATGTATATATATTACTAATAATGTGATGGTTCTGATAATAAATATTAGTTATTATTTCATATTTAATTAGGGTGGCTGTGATTCATATGAATAATAATAAATTTAGTCACTCTTAATAAAATTAAGTTTAATATTAAATACTTATTTTCTGCTAAAAAAACTAAGCAATAAATAACCATGTGGTGGATGATGAACATAGTTTTATTTTTATTCCTTCTATTTTAATAAGCAGAAAATATATTTTAAACATACAAATTTGCATATTTTCATTTTTGTAGCCTACTATGACTATTTTTATGTTTCCTTTTCTTTTTAACTCTGGATTGATTATGTATAATAATACACTACTACTTAGAAAACTCTCAACTTAGGTTGGCTCTTTTAACCAATTTAGATTATAGTACACTTATTCCCAATAATTCAAAATTATATCTTTAACTTTTCCAAATTTTCTATGGTACACCTAGCAAGAACAATTTGTGTACTGTCTGGCCAAATTGTTGGGGAGGTATTGAATAGTTTAGGAGAGTTAGATTTTTATTGTTACTAATTAAGAAGCAATATTACAAAGAAAGGAGGGAATAGCAGTGGTAATATTCATTGACTCCTATGATGAGATCAGATTATTTGTTGCAGAGGACACATGCCAGAGCATTAACAGGTGTTGTAGAGGAAGTGATAAGAGTGACCAGAGCAGAAATAATAATGAAAAAGCACAGGCTTAATAGGGAGGAACAAAAATGAAGGTCAAGGTGAAATCAGGGCCAACTTTGACACACTATCATGGTGACAATTAGAACATAAAGTTGTATGAAGCTGTCATTTAGTCATTTACTGCACATCTTTGATCTATTTATTTTCTAACTGTATGTTAAGATTTATTATATATTATGCCAGATGCTAAGGATTCAAAACTGAACAAACAATAATTATAATTGGGTCTCTGTACTTGTAGGTTCCAGATACATGGATTCAACCAACAACAGATTGAAAATATTTTAAAAAATAGGTGGTTGCATCTGTACTGAACAAGACATTTTTCTCATCATTATTCCCTAAACAATATGGCATAACAACTATATATATAGTACTTACATTGTATTAGTTATTATAAGTTATCTAGAGATGATGTAAAGTATATGAGAGGATGCATGTAGGTTTTATGCAAATAGACACCATATTATATCAGGTAAATGAGCATCCAGGTATTTTGGTATCTGTGGTGGGTCCTGGAACCAATCCACTGTGGCTACTGAGAGACAACTATGTATTTTTTGAGGAGTTGGCTGTCATTCTTGCTGCTACCCCTTCAATTCTATATTGAATAATTGCTGTAATCAATCATATATTATCATAAATACAGAAATTTATGACAAGTAAAAATATGAGTGGGGCTCAAAGGTTTGCAAAGTACACAACCAGCACAGCCATGAGTGATGGTCCTCTTTGGAAGTATGTGGGAAAAAGATAAAAGGACAGCTGATTAGACTTAGGCACTCAGGGAAACAAAGAAGGGAAAACCAGAGGAAAATTATGGTTTAATCAGGAAAAGAGTGTAGTCAGGGTTGTTTCAACCAGTATATACAAAAACTTGGCATCAAAGGAGACTAGGAGCAGAGACAGGGCAAAGCCTGTTATGCAGGGCAAACTGGAATGGAGCCAAAAGAAAAAAGATTAATAGAATAAAGGGAAAAATATCATTATCTCAAAATACACAGAAAAAACATTTTTTTTCAGAGTCATACATTTTATTTTATTTTATTTTTCCCTTTTATTTCATCATATAATGGGGGTACAAATATTGTT
>VBSM01000413.1:20792532-20823926 GCA_008086735.1 Cheirogaleus medius
TTGAGCCCAGGAGTCTGAGGTTACAGTGAGCTATGATGACGCCACTGCACTTTACCTGGGGAAACGGAAACAGAGTGAGATCATGAAAAAAAACCCAAAAAACCCCTAAGAACCACAAAGAAATCCATTCAAAATAAACCAATAAAATTTCATTCATGATTAAAACTTATATGTTTATATCCTTTTATATCCCTTTCCATTTTAAGTTATGGAAACTTATTAGAATATATTTTTAGAATAAATATAAAAATATGTAATCTCAACTATTCAACATGTTGGTATATACATAGACACAGTATTTATATTATTTGGAATTGATATTATTCGATTTTATTTATTAATATATCAAATAAACCAACCAATTTAAACTATTTAAGTTGAAGGCAATTCCTTAGTTATTTTAGTGAGACATCAAATATCATCAGGAAATATTCAGTGCATAGAAACTTACTTTTAAATATCAACTTTTGCATAAAATATCAGGCGCCTATTTAAAGCTTTTCATGGTAAATTGAGTTCTAAATCCAATGTGAAAACCCTTTGGTGGTCTTCATCAGTTTCTTTTTTCATGCATTGCCAATAGAAAGGAAAAGGCAAGTTCATAGAGTGCACTTCCTAACTAAAAATGACTGTAACAAATGGTTTGAAATGTTCTCTAAAGGATTATTGACTTTTTAATTCAGGCTGCCATCAATCCTCATTTATATTTCATAATATGTATCCTGGGAAAAGTAACCTACTTTTAAATGTGTAGCTTGTCACTGAGGTTAAATAGTTGTTATGCCAATCGCTTATCTTTCAATTCTGTCAGTTAAGAGATACTTTTCAGAACACCACTTAACACTGATAAACAAAGTGAGACACATATTACATAAGGGTATTATTTTTTCCCCAAAATACATATTATCTATTTGAGTATTAAAGTTTCACATGACAAAAATTATTATTCACTGATTTTCTTTCTGTCCATTCATAATTATATCACTAAAGTAGAAGCATCTCAGAAGGCAGGGGGGAACTGAACATCTTATTTGGAAAATTTACCTTTGGGGAGTTATCAGTGATGGTATAGGTATGGCCCATACAATATCTACATTTTTTTACATGAATAATATAGAATCTATTATTCTCATTGAAGTAACTAATTCTCAAACATATGTAGATTGTCTCAATTTTTTGCGACCGCAAAAAAATGTTGCAAGAAGCATTGATCTTTACTTTGACTACAAATCTTTTAGCAAGATAAACTTTCTCTTATTAAATATTTATTGAGAATTGTTATCTATTCCAGTTATCTGTATGTCTTTTTTTAAAAAAGCTCATCTTCTAACTCCCTAGTTGTTAAAAGATTAAAGATTAGGTTTGAATATTTTAAAGAGTCTTTTGTTCTCCACCTCTTACAGTGATGTGAGTTTTCCACAAGTACATTAACATGTATCTCTTTTAAAAAGTTATTTGTTTCAACCACTGATAGAATAAAATGTTACAAAAACTACTCAGCTCTCTATATATTAGGAGATCCTAAACATGTGCTTTAAGTCTCCAGGAAAGCAGGCACAGAATTAATGTAATAACTATATTCAAAGTGTATTTTAATGTTTAAAAAAACTATTTATAGTCATCAAGGGAAAAAAATTCAAACCTGGTTTGACTCTGTGGTTGTGCATGGTTTTGTGTACTGTGTTTCTTTTGAATTATATTTGGAAGAGGGAAAAATGGTGCAGCAGATTTCTTCTAGTGCTTAGAGCTTTAAAAGTTCTATTATTTTTCTGCTTCTAAGACTATTCAAGGCAATATACAAGGTTGAGTCTCAGCTGTGGGCTCAAAGAGTTATTTGGCCTTTCTGAGGAGTCTCACCCTCTTTTGTCTCTGTGTAGTAGATGTGAGCCTAGTTTAGTATCTCTAGAGTGCAGCCTAAAAAGGGAACTAAGAGGCCATTGGGGTGATAGGCATATCTATATCCTTACCTGGTGGCTTCAACTAGTGTCTAGGTTTGCATGGCTTTTATATTTTCAGTAGATCTGGAAGATTGACACTTATTCAATAGTCAATCAAATTTGTGTGTACAATTGATCCTCCAGACACTGAAAAGAAGAGAGGTGAAATTAACTTTGGGCTGGATTTGAAACCCCAAAGCAAGTCTCAGATTAGATGCTGACGTGACATCTTTGATTGGCATTCTGATGGCTGAAAACGAAAAAGGTATCAGGTAGTTTATAGTATAAACATTAACAAAGAGTGGGATGGTCCAGGTGTTCAAAACTTGTATGTCCATTGTCTTTTGATAGATAAGATATCTACTACAGAAACTTCTTTGAGAACTGGAGTACTTTTCTTTCTTTACCAAGTTATATATATGTATATCTCATATCATGTATTGCTTTATAATATATGAAGCTTTTTCATTTTTATAATTTCATTTGATTTTCAAAACTTTAAAATACAATACAATATCTATTTTACATATAAGAAAATGAAAGTTCATAAAGGTTTAAAAATAGACTCAAAATCTTGTAACTATTAAGTAGCAGAATGAAGATATAAATTCATCATTTATGTCAATCTAAATGTCATTGAAGGACCACAAATGAAATTATTTTCATTATCATAGAAGTTTCAAAATCTGAGGTTTAGAATTCATCTGAGAAAGATTTTCATAAAAGCAAATGTGCATCTTAAATACTAAGTATATAAAATGACCATACTCTGCAATTTAGAAAATTGAGCTACCTAGAATGACTTACTTTTAGTGTGAATACATTTAATATTTATATTAGAGATAGTATAATAGTTTTCCTTGAAAAGAACAGTATGCTTTTAGATACTGGAATTAAAATGTCTATACCATTTGACCTAATAAACTCAAATTCTCATCTAACTTCAAAAATTTAAGTTGCATGATTGTTTGAAAATTATATAATTAATAGTCCATCATTTCATAATTCCTGGACCATTTCCCACAAAGTATAGTACATTATAATGGCATTTATAATGTTCTTGGAATGTCTGGCACTAGTAAATAATCAATACATATATGTTTATTGAATGAATGATTTCTCTCACAGCACTCTTGGTGGCAAATTGAGTTATTGACTCTTAGTACAATTGCATGTGATATATATCTACCTATGACACAACTCAAGTTCAAGAAGCATAAACTCATTGAAATAATATGATACTCAGCATTTTGCATCTGTTGTAAATGCCTCCCCCACAAGCACATTTACTAATGTGCCTGTCATACTCCCCAAAATGCTGCAAAATCCATTTCAGTTTCCCTTAAAGCATTCTGTGTTGATTAACTCCTTTTTTTCTGTAATCATCACACCTTTATCAACTCTACTGCAGGACACAATGTGTTATGTTACAGTTATTTGTTTTCTTGTTTCTGTTATTGAACAGTACATACTTTAAGACTGTAGACCATATCTTGTTCATGTGTATCAACTTACCATTTTAGGGATTATCACAGATATTGTGTAATTAATATATGACTATTAAATCGAACAAATAAAAGTGAGCATTTCAGTAAGACACACAATATTTAGATGTTTTTTACAAAAAATGGCTTAACTGCTCCTGAGGTTAATGCAAATGAACAAAGAACTTCTGGTGGCTAAAATTAATATAATGATAACTAGAAGAAATAATAACTAAAGATGCCATAAACATGGTTTATTACTCTATTGATTTAGTTCTTATTTAAGTTTTCTCAATATTACTTTTCAATAATATTTAGAATGTTTTGCACCGTTTGTTAAATATATTCATAGATACTTAATATATTGATTGCTTTATTAAATGACATTACTTAAAATATTTTCAATGTTTGTTAGAGGTATATATAAATATATAAATTTGTATCATGTAAACTTAACTAAAATCACTTATCTCACAATTCATTCATAAACTCTTGTATTTTAATTTGCTCAATCATTCCATTTACAAAGGCTTAAAATAATTTTACCATAATAAGGAAAATATACACTCTTTTTTGTTTGTTAAAAGTAAATGATTTTTCTGCAACTATTGAGAAGGTCACACATTTTTTCTTTAAACTGTTTATGTGGTAAATTATATCGAGTGATTTTTGAATGTCTATAATAAACCCAATATGCCATAGCGTATTGCCATTTTAATATTCTGATAAATTTGGTTTAATAATATTTTGTTTGGGACTTTTTCACCTATTTTCATGAGTGAAATTGACCAATAATTATTCTTTCTTATAATATCCTTGTCAGATTTTAGTATTAAGCTTATGCGTCTTCTCAAATAGAGTTGGGAATTTCATTAGTTATCTATGTATGCTGCATAATAAATTACTTAAAAATTTAATGGCTTAAAACAATGAGTATTTATTTTCTTATGATATAATAGTAGGAAAATAGAGTTATGAGATAAAAAATAGAGAATGAGATAATGAAATGATTTGAGAACAACTTAGCTAGGTGTTCCTGGTATGAGGTCCTTTCTAAGCCTACATTCAACATGTTCATCAGAAACTTAGCCATCTGAAAGCTTGATTGAGGCTGGTGGATCTGTTTCCAAGATGAGAGTGACTCACATGGCTATTGGCAGGAGGCCTTAGTTCTTTGCTGACGGTTGTCATGGGGTCTCTCTCTGTTGTTTGACATATAAGCATATCCATAAAGCTTATTGAGTACCTTTATAACATAGCAGCTTACTTTTTTCAAAAGCAAGAGAGCAAGGGGGATACTGCAATTACTTTTATGACTCAATATTGGATATTTTGCCCCATCACTTTGTCATACTCTGTTCATTAACAATGAGTCATTAAATCCAGTCCCTAGCCAAGGTGAGTAGGTTCACTCCACCAGAAGATAGGAGTGTCAACAAATTGGTAGATATGTTTTAACACTGTGAAAGAATACCTTGTCCCCAAGCCCTACCAGTCTTCTGTTCTCTAGAATAGTTTGTTTAAGATTTGTGTTATTTCTTCTTTATTTTTGGAAAATTCTGAAGTTTTCATTGGTTAAAAGTTTTTAGTAATGCAGTAAATTACTTAAATGCTATAACACTTACGGATTTTGTATTACTTTTTGTGTAAGTTCTGCTAGACATTTGTGTTTCTAGAAATGTGTTCATTGAATTTATGGTTATATATTGACATGAAGTTGCTTACAATCTTTTCTTTTTACTTTTCACCATTCTGTAAGACTTTAGCTTTCAATCTGACTTTTTTTATGTGCCATTTTGTTTTCTAGGATTGCTTTTTTATTATTCTTCTCTTTTTCTTTGGTAAACAGTTTAACTATAATGTGCATATGTAACTTTTTAAAAAAAATTTATCTTTGGGCTTTTGGAATCACAGGTTTATGCCTTACACAGATCTAAGAATATCACAGCAGTTATCATTTCAAATATTGCTCCCTTTTTTGACTACAGATAAATACAAAATAAGATATTCTTAATCTATACTGTCTTCATTTACTGACTCATCTGTATTTCCTATATTTTGTACCTCTGTGCTTTATTATGGATATTATTTTTCTGATTTGACTTTCTTCTATTAGCTAGTTTTTTCCCTTCAGCTGTGTCTAATCTGAAGCTAAATACAAAGATTGAATTTACAATTTCTATGATTGGCTTTTTAAAAAAATTACTAGCACTTTTGATTGATTTATCTTAGCTGCAACAGTATTTTTTGTTTGTTTGTTTGTTTGTTTGTTTTGTTTTGAGATAATGTCTTGCTCTGTCACTCAGGCACTGGAGTGATATTATTTTTTTTATAGCTTCCCAACTTTTTGATATTTTTTATATTCAACTATTCATTCCTTAAACATAGGAAGCATGGATGAGTGTACGATAATTTTACTTACTAAAATTGTATGGTTTTATTTCACTTGACTGTTGTTTTTTATTGGTTCAATTTGTATTTTCTTGAGGGGAGCCTTGATGTATTTTGTTGTATGCTGCAAATTTTATTTTATAAACTACTTTAAAATTTTTTGAAATATAAAGATAGTACATTCTTCCAGAGAAGAATTTCATCTACTTTTGCAAGGCACTTAATACTACCAGAAGTCCTGCAGTGAGTCTTTGGGCAATTTTTTGGTCATTTCAATGTAATGCATCCCATGACCCACTCCAGAGATAGAGGTACTATTCTGGGCTCTCCAGCCTAAATTATTGTGAAAACATAATACTAAGCCTATTACCTTCAATTCGGGTCGCCTACCAGAATCGGTTGATATTGGTATGTGTTTGTAAGCCATAAATAAGTAAATAATTCAGGCTTCCCAGAAGTTTGGGGGTTGAGTAGGGTAGAAGAGATAAATTGGTGTATCTGATTCAGTGCAACAGGGCTAGACCTTAAGGAAACACACATTGAATAAAGTAGTGGATAAAAAAAACAAAAACAAAACCTCTGAAAATTTTGAATTAATTTTTAAATAGTACACACACACACACAGAGAACCTTTGATTGGTAATCAACTCTGACTTTCAGAATCTTTACCTGGTTTGGGAAATATTCTTGGTTCAGAAGCATCTCTAGCTCACTTCCATGAGCCTTAAAGTTCCTTCTATTATACTCGTTCTGCCATTCTTCATTATATTAACCTAGTAAAGGTTACTTATGCTTTCTAAAAATGCTTTTTGTAAAATATTCCAGGATTTTAATTCTCTTCAGGAAGATAATTGATTGGAATCAATCAGAATCACTTTTACAACATTACTGAAAGCAGAAAGTTCTCAATTGATACAGATTTCACTTTTAGTTATTGGTTTTTTAGTTACATCTAATAGTGTCTTATTTTTAAGGCAATAATTTTATATATGTAACTGAAAATAAATATGAGATAATTTTTCTTTTTATCACTAATTAATTCAGATAGTGGATTTTTTTTTTTTAGAGAAAAGTAATCAGAATGTAATTATTAAATCCGGAAATGTAACATTAACAAAATCCCACTATGGAGGACACAGTCCATATTTATACTTTATCAATTTTCCCAGTAATTGCTTTATACCTTTCTTTTCCTGGTCCAAGACCCAATCTTGATTTACACATTGCATTTTGTTATCATCACTCTTTAGTCTCTTTTAATCTACTCTTGAATCTTTCTTTAGCCTATCTTTGTCCTTTTTTTATTAAGATGAATTTCACATACCATTTAACCATTTTATAATGCACAATTCAGTGGCTCATAGTATAACACATTCACAATGTTATGCAACCATTAGCACTATCTAATCCTAGAGCATTTTCATCACCCCCAAAATAAACCTTATATCCATTAACCAGTCTTTCCCCATTTCTCATTTCCCTCAGTCCATAGCAACCACTAGTCTTCTTTCCATCTCAATGGGTTTTCCCATTTGGGACATGTAATGTAAATGGACTCATATAATATGTGGCCTTTTGAGTCAGACTTCTTTCACTCAGCATAATACCTTCAATATTCATGTTGTTGCATGTAATACTACTTAATTCATTTTTATTGTATGGCTGTATCATTTTATATTCCCACCAGTATCATTTTACATTCCCACCAGCAATGTGCAGGAGTTTCAATTTCCCCTCATCCTCAACAACACATATTATTTTCTATTTTTTGTTTGTTTTAATACTTAGTGGATGTGAAGTTGTATCACATAGTAGTTTTGATTTGAATTCCCTCCCCCCGCTTTTTTTTTAATTTTTATATCTTGGACATTTTTTCATGTGCTTACTGACCATTTGCATGTGTTTGTCGGAGAAATAACTATTCAGGTTTTTTGTCCCAATTTTAATTAAAAGTTGTTTGCTTTTTAGTTGCTAATTTATAATGGTTCTTTATATATTTAGGTACTAGTCTTATATCAGATATAACTAGTAACTTTTTTCCTACTCTGTGAATTGTATTTACATTTTCTCAATAGTATATTTTGATGCACCAAAAAAATTATTTCGATGAATTTTAACTTATTTATATTGTTGCTTGTGCTTTGGGGATCATATCTAAGATACTGTTGTCAAATCCAAGGTCAGAAATATTTATGATATGTTTTCTTCTAAAAGTTTTATTGTTTTAGCTCCTCATTTAGGTCTTTGATTCATTTTAAATTTAATTTTGTGTTTGGTGTAAGGTAGGAGACTAGGTTTATTTTCTTGCATATGGATATCTAATCATCACAGACTTACTTGAAAAATCTATTTCTTGGCACTTTGTGAAGAAACAATTGGTCACAGATGTATGTCTTTATTTCTACATTCTCAACTCTATTCCATCCTTGTGTCAGTATTATACTGCTTTGATTACCGTGGCTTCATTGAATATTTGAAATCAGCAGATAGGAATCCTCCATCTTTCTTCTTCTTTTTCAATAATTTTTTGGCTATTTAGAGCCTCATGTAATTTCATATCAATCTGAATATCATATATTCATATTTCTGCAAAAAAAATGCTGTTAGAATTTTGATGAGAAGTACATTGTACCTGTAAATAAATTTGGGAATATTGCCATCTTACCAATAATTCTTAACATCTTACCATTCAATTCTTTCAATCCATGAACACAAGATGTCTTTTTATTTATTTAGGTTTTCTTTAAATCCTTTCAACAACTTTTATAGTGTTCAGTGTGAAAATCTTGCACCTCTTTGGTTAAATTTATCCCTAAATATTTTATTTTTGGACACTATTACAATTGGAATTATTATGTTAATTTCTCAACATAGTATAGTAGAGGAAAACTTTTCTTTCTCTCCCATTATATGTTCATTTATTCATTTATATAACTGAATACATAGAGTTTTATTTAATTCCTTATACTTCCTTATAATTGGTAATTATTTCAGTACTCAAATAGTCCCATATTTGGCAGATAGTAGCCTCTTTGTATTGGTTTCTGTGTCCTTTTGGCATGTGTCAGCATTCCTTGAGGACTTCTTTAATTTCTGAAACAAGATATCCCAGGTTCCTCTTGTAATTTCCTTGGCAAAGTCCCAGAATAGCCTTTATCCAAGTAGCATGAGTATATTTTGGTGGAAAATGTAATAGTATATGGAAACTAAGATCCGTAAAAACATATAGCATCATTAAAATGTATAATTTATGATTTCTCATATTGCAAATTTTGTTTCCTTTGAAAAATTGAAGGTGTATATGATATAAATCACTAATTCACTTTTTTTTTTTTTTTAGTTCCTCCAGTCATCCGGGTGTATCCTGAGAGTCAGGCCAGAGAGCCTGGGGTGACTGCAAGTCTCAGGTGCCATGCAGAGGGCATACCAAACCCTCAGCTGGGCTGGCTGAAGAATGGAATCGATATTACACCAAAGCTGTCCAAACAACTCACACTTCAAGGTGCCTTTTACTTGCATTTTTTTTTCTTTTAAATGACCAGGCAGAAAATGTATAATACATCTTATATTATTTGGAAAAAAAGAAAATGAGTCTTGGTGGCAATAGGATGTCATGAATATGAAACAATATGGTCATATCTAAGAGATTACATTTGAAAGAGTCTTTTAATGTTTTTAATGTTTTAAATAATAGTCTTGTCACAGTGATTAATTATGCCATTATTTTGGTGATAAGTAAAATATTAAATTATGTATCTTTTAAATACTTGTCCTATGAATTATAGCAGATACACTGAACAGAATAATTGAATCTCTTCAAAGAAATACATTTCTTAAGTTACATTTTAAATGTTTAAATAGCACATGAAAATATGTATTATAAAGACTTTCAATAATACAGAAATTTTTAGTCAATATTTTCAAGCATATTTTGTAAATGAAGAGAAAAATATCAAAAAGTTACTAGATATGTTTCACACATTGTATTGAAGTTAAATTATTGTATTCTAATATATGAAATATTCTACATATTCTAATATCTAATGTGCAGACATGATTAATAAATTATTATATAGATTATAACAGTCATAAATAGTGAAAAACAAAAACAGACAATTTTGTATGGTCAAATAATTTGAATAGTGCAAAAGCAGTTACATATGATATGTTGATCATACTAGCAGTAAAAAAAATGCACAAATATTTTTTCCATTGTTAGGAGTTATATACAAGTAATTTTACTGGAGTTTCTCTTGCATGGGCATTATATTCCTTATTCCATGCCTTTAAATTTCTTCAATTTATCATTCTAGAAATGGATATGTTTTCATTTTTTATTACTTCCCTAAGCATATAATTCTATTATTATTCCACTTTAATATTGAATATGTTTAATCATTATAAATTTTTAAATAAAGCTTTTTAAAACTTTTACTTATTTTTGCAAGTCAATATGACATGTCTATAAAAGTATTCTTGAACTTTAAAAACTTGAATCCTAGAAATCAGTAAATTACTGTAAGTAGGATTGACAAATTTATTCAATTATATCTAATAATTACCTCTTGGTGTCCATAATCTAAGATAAGAAGATTGATATATTCAAGAGAAATTAAATGAAGAAAAGTCTAAGTGATACTTATTTTAGTATCTCTTGCCCATTCAATTGGAGCAAACCATATTATACAAGCATACCATATTTTTGCTTCCAGGATTATGCAGGAAAACAAATTTGGAGAATTGTACACTCAGACTCTACATTGAAAGAGTGGAGGCCCTTGCAAAATAGTTATTGTCAATTTTAAAGACGAGAGAAAATCGGTAAAGTTTTGAGAGAATATAACAAAAAATAAAAGGAGAGTAGAGGAGAACAACGTAAGAGTTAAATCTGGGCACAAAGGATTACAAAATTCCATGTGGCTTAATACATGATTATGTATTACCAAACACCGTAGTTACTTCATCATCCACTCATTGATCAGATGCTTCATTAGCATTTGTGGGTGAAGTTCAAGTCTAGGCACTAATTGAATAACTATGACAACGGATGGCATAATGCATGAGTGAGAGGAAGTAAAATCCCGAGAAAGCACAAATATTTTATTAGCAGGCAAATGAAGATAAAAAATACAGGAGATTAAAAGTCACCAAAGAGACAGGAGTCCAGGGGATACTACAGAAGAAAAGAAAAAGTTAAAAATGCGGAAAGAGTTCCATAATTGGAGGTGTATAAAAAGGTCAAGGAAGGTCATCATATGTGTATGCATGTTAGGTGATCAGCTTGTCCTCGTGGCATTTAAAAGCAATATAAGTAGCAATCAGTCTTCAGTAAGTTTGGAAATGAACAAAAAGGCAAATAGTATAAAAATCACTTTCCAGATTTTTAAAGAAAAAAATAAAGAAAGTGGTATCTGCTGGTGGGAAAGCTTAGGACTAATGGAGATATTTCTTTCTTCTTGAACAATTTATCAGTCTGAGGAAGTACCAGTAAAGAGAAAGGAATTGAAGGAAGGAAGCAGAATGAGTCATAGAAATAAAAAATAAATGGGGAGAGATTTGCCTTGGAAATAAACAGAGAAAATTCCTTTTGAGAAATAAATAAAGGTGAAGCTGGGAATGAGAAGTTTTGGAGTTACATTCTGATCACTTTTGTTTACTTTATGATTTAAAGAGCAAGATCACATGCTTAGCATGAGGAAGTGAGTGTTATGATGAGACGCATCAAAGTATAAAGACCTGAAGTAAAAGTGGAACAGGATATGAAAGGCATCTCACTGTACAGGTCGAGCGAAGTGAATAGCAAGTCATACTGAATATGCTGTGAACTGAAAGCCGTGAATTCAAAAATTGTAAACTCGTTTATGCAATAGTCTCACTCTTTACTCAAGTAAAGAGTAAAGGTGCAAGGACAGCAGGTACAGAAATAAGTTAGCTCATTCTTGTTCTGGACGTTAGTAAGCCAGATATGTCAGGATGATAAATGGATGAAGGAATTGGTAGTTCTGGCGATAGAGTGCAAAACATGTAGGAACATTGGAATATGTGGAAAAGGAGGAAAAGCTAATGGAACATATAGTTTAGCAGAACATATAAGAATATCAGGAGAGAGAATTTGAAAAAGGAATAAATTGATTTATTTCATAAAATCTAGAGAATTTAGGCTATTAAGTCTTGATAAAAAGGTCTGAATTGGCAGGGGACATATTTTATGCAAAGCAAGAGGTTGAAGCAGTTTTAAATACATTGTTTACTCCCTATCTTTTAAAGCAAGGGTCTGTAAACTAAGACCCACAGACCAAACCCAGACAGCTATCTGTTTCTGTAAATAAAGGGATTTTTTTTTTGCTTGTATTATTTTGTTTTTGTTTCTAGAATAAAGCCACACTCGTGGTTTTTTTTAATATCACATATGGCTATGGCAAAGATGAGTAGTTGTCACGGAGACTTTATGACCCACAAGTCTAAAATATTTAATATCTGGCCTTTTGCAACAAACAAAAACCTGCTAACCCTTATTTTGGAGTACTGATTCTCAACAAAGGATGGGGAGCAATAGGGGTGTGCAATACGCATTTGTAAATTGAGAAAGGGGTTCAAGTGATTAAAATAATTATCCCTCCCCAAACATCCGTTGTGCCTTTATATCTCATTCACATCCCTTGAGAACTATTGGCTCCTAGGGATGGCATTCAAGCTCTTTCTCCATTGGTTTTCTACCCTTCTGTCTCCAAACTCAGTCACGCCAATTAAATATATCTTCTACCTGTCACAAATAATCCTGTTCCATTCGACTGCACATTGTCTTCTTATAATTGTGTAACATGGAACACGAACACACACACAGAGGCATGCACACAGATGTGCACACAGGAAGAAATGAAAGAAAAAAATGGAAAATAAAAGAAAACTAAACAATGACTACACCATATACTGAGCTTTAGAGTCACATAGAACAAGAGTCCAGTCTTCACCTTTAGAGTTGAGTGGCTTGCATGAGTTCATGCTATGAATCTCAGATTCCTCATCTGATAATTAAATATTATTAGGGATGATTAAGGTATAATATACAGGAAAATACCTAGCATGTTGCCAATATATAGTAAATGATTAATTATACCCTGGTTTCCATGTTGGGAAATGCAACGCATTATTGAAGGATTAGCTTGAAATATTATCTCACAAAAATTTAAAAGTTGGATTAATCACTCCCTTACCCATTTGGTCATACATTGTCTATATTAATTTCCATATTATAATATAGTTTATTTTAGGTATACTTCTGAAAAAAGACTGAAAGTCTTTTAGACAAATCATGTATTATCATCTTTCTGTCCTACTTACCTAATAATCACAGATATATAATTAGAACTCAGTAATTAGCTCGAAGGATGGTAATATTATATTTGCATGATGATCAATTAATTCTCTATTAAAATGTCTTTCCATATGTATTTTCTTGCAAATGAACCATATTGCTATTATTTACATTTCTATAAACTCTTAGGAAATGTGAATTCTAATTGTTATAAATAAATATATAAATAAAATTATAGCTATCAATATGAAATATGTTGTTACAAAGTAGAAAATAGGAAATGATATAAAATATAAAGTGTGTGCATTTGATATAGAGTTTTGGGTTCTCAGTAATAGGATGACAGCACAGTTATGAAATGCTTGAATGCTTCTGGAATAATTTGGCATGACTCCAAAGTGTGGAAGTAGGAAGGAAAACAGTTTAATTAGGACAAGCTAAGAGAACTGTTTGACTGTGTAATCAGAAAGCACTGTACCAAAACTAAAGTTGTAGTTTACAAGTTGCATTTGCCTTCTGTTTTCAGCAAATGGCAGTGAGGTTCACATAAGCAATGTGCGCTATGAAGATACAGGAGCCTACACTTGTATTGCAAGGAATGAAGCAGGAGTGGATGAAGACATCTCTTCTCTTTTTGTGGAAGATTCTGCTAGAAAGACCCGTATGTATTGAACATGCACACGCTCACATACACACATACACACACATGCACACCATACTTTACAGATTTTCGGAGCATACATATTTTACAGCCTTTTCAAAAAGCGAAGGCACCAGAAAATTGTGAAATGCACAGCACATGAAAACAAATAGTTTTCAATATGTAGGACTCCTAAAATGCTAAAAGTAGATTTAAAAAAAAAACAAAAATCGTGTGTAATTTTCATTGCAACACTAAAATGATTTTCTTTTCTTTGCAAGTACACATGAAATGTCTCAGGTTCTGTCTTCCTATTTGCTCAATCAGGAATTAAATCCCTTGCAAAATTCCTCTCCTCAATAATATTTGAGGAGATCAAGGCTTCCGAATATATCTAAGGTGTATTCTATAGGTTGAAAAAATTTCTATCTTTCTTTATCTGTCAGTTGCACTGTGTCACGGATCCAGTAGCTATGTAGCAGCCCTTCTATGCAGCAGGCACCGTGGTTACTGCTACCCCAAGACACTCACTGCTCCTGGCACCAACACTACTCTGTAGCTGTTCTTGGTTTAATACTAGAAATCCTTTGTCATCACGGTCCATGTAGTCTGATTTCCTCCTGAAGTTATAAGAGAAATGCCCTGTCCTTTTTTTTTTTTTTTTAATTACTTCGCAAAGGGATATGGATGGGGTGGGATACTAAAGATGGATTATTTTTCAGGACAGCTGAATTGCTTGGAACTCATAATACTGTTATAACATTTATCAAGTGAACTCTCTGTAGGCAAAAACACATGCATTTTCTTTCCCAGGTCAGCACATGACACAATATGGTTGTTTTGGGATACAGTCTGGATGTACTTGGAATGATTATTCCCTTTTCTGTCTGCTCTTCAGTCTGATTCGTTATGCTCCTATTAATATAAGTTTGGCAAGGGTCTGATATTTTAGGATCCTCTTATTTAATATGTTCATTTTATTGAATACAGTTTTTTAACCAGGTTGAAGCATCAACCCAGGAGTCATTGCTATTCCCTTTTAAATCAATGAGTCTGGATACATATGAGTGAATTCAACAAGTAAGGAAAGCCTTATCTGAGTCCTGACTACCAACATATCTTTATCTATATTTTGTCTGGCTAGGACAACCATCATATAAGCAAATATTTACAAATCAAAGTCTCAAAGTAGAAAAAATAAAAAGAAAGCTGTAATAGATTTAATAATCTGGATGAGGTCCACCATAATTTCCTGATTTTATTCCTTTTAAAATGTATTCCTGCCAAATGCCAATTTGTAATTCATTTTCTGTTGAAAATTAATTTTAGGTGACAAGTAATTGAAAACAACTTTTCTTTGTCCTTTATGATGACATTTTTGAAACACTTTAATAACAACTCTATATTCTTATTTTCTTTTATTAATGCTATCTGTCATGTATTTTTTAGTATCTGTACCTAGCTACAAGAGTAAAACACATAAGTGATCTTTCGGTGTATATTAATAAATTCCAGGAAAATTTTAGAGGAAGATATAATATAATTTGATTCAAAAATTTAGTCATTTGAATGTATTTGATTATAAAGAGTTTCTGAAATACTTTCTCTCTTTAATGTATTTTACTTAACACTTCGAGCTCTTACTGGTCAAAATGACACATTTAAAATATATTGTTGAGATTATATGTTAGTGCTATACTGTTAAAATTAGAAGCAATATTTTTATAAGATATACCAGTGCAGACCTTACTATATTTATGTTTATGGAACTTTCAAAGTCATCTCATAGAAAAGACACAATACAAGAGAAATATTTGGAGATTTCTTTTCTAAATTTGTAATTAACAGTAACTTGTGTATTTAAATTATGCAACCTATTCAAGGATAAAAATTAGGAACTAACGTATTTCAGTGGTAAACTGAAAGTCTCAAGCATTACTAATTCATCTTTATATTCTACTATTTTATATAGTAGAATGCATGAAAATACAGTTTCTTTGGAATAATAAACTTTACATCTGATTTAAATAAATATACTTAATTTTTGCTTTGTGTTCTATGTATTTGCTACACTCATAATTAAGAACTTATCATATATATGCTGTTTATGTAAAAGGGCCATTTTTAGAAAATAATGCACATAATTAAAATAAGGACAATAAAAATAAGTAAACTAGCTGAGTAAAATATTAGTAATTACTGAAGAATGTAAACTGAAAATGTAATAATATCTAATTGGTAGAAGACAGTTTTCCTTGGGATAATTCCTAGTAGTGAGTAAATTGTCAGGATTCTGTAAACAATATAAAATCAAAACCAGGTGGAGATCATATTAGTGAAACCTAATGCCTTTTGTAACCTCCATTTTAAAAATTGCTCTGGATTCTCTTCTAGTAATTCCATGGGCAGAGACCAATATTAATTATACCTAGCACATTTGTATTCTGACAGACAGATGGTTTCAAGAAAGACAAAAGAACCAGACACAGACTAATTAAGTGATGTCTTCACTCTTCTTCCTTGCACAAATTGAAAAATTATTGATTTTTCCAAATCCACTAAAAATTATTTCAGGGATTTTTTTTTGTTGTTAGTGGTAGAATACAATATATAACTAAAAAAGCAGATTCCTAAGAGCACACATTTTGTAATACAATGTTGTAATCACATAACCAGCTCAGTGATTTGGGGCTATTACATGACCTATCTGAGCTTTAATTTCTTTATCTGTAATATGAAATAAATACTAAATAGACTAAAGGATTTCTGTTTAAATGTTATATATAAAGTACTTATCATAGTGGTAGACGTAAAGTAGCTTTTCCTCTGACTCTAGCTTATTCTCTGAAAATAATTTCTTATTCCTTGCTAGAAAAGATTGACAAAAATCTTAAAAAAAAAAAAAAAAAGCCTGGAAAATCTGATAATTGCCAGATATCAGAGAGTTTCCAAATTCAATGATGCATATAGATTCAGACATAGATAATATAGGCATAGACATAAATAGATGTATGTATGGGTATTTAAAATATGTATTCAAATATGAAATATTTCTCTTGACATTTAAAAAAATAATTGACTTAGCTGATTGGTATGTATACATTTTCTTTACTGTAGATATTAAGATATTTTGAATAAATGTCAAAATCTTTTGCCAGAGTCCACTTTTGTCACAGAGGCAAAACAACAGCTACTCTTCAGTTCCCATTTATATGGAATCAATTTATATTCCTATTACATTTTGAAAGTTCTTCTGCAATACACTTTTCTTCTGTCTTATTTATGAAAGATGCAGAAAAGTATTGAATCCCATGTAGACAGCAATAAAAATGGGGAAAGATTTACAACTTTGGGGGTTAATAACACAACATAGACTTTGTTTAACTACAGCTTCAGAGTAATCATACAGCTATTTTCTATATAATATAGAACTCGTAGTAGTATCAATCACATTTTACTACACTACATTTCCCAGCAATATGATACTGTTGAGAGAACGATTCATGCAAAACATCACATGGCTGAGTTTGTGTTCCACTTCTATCCTAATCTTTGAATTGGGAAACTTTGATTTACAGTGCCCAACTTTATCAACAAACCTCATTAGAAGTTTTCTCATGTGACGAATTGAACTACAAAAACGTGCTTGAAAGTAATATAGTCTGTGCTTACATTAAGGATAGGTTTTGATAACTAAGATTTAATAGAGTAATATACAGGGAGGATTTAAATGCAAAGACCAGTAGAAATGGACCATAGGGGATTGTGCTCTCATAACAGGGAGTAGGAGAAGATGATGTGAAATATTTGAAGGGATTTAGGTGGAAGTAGTATGTTATTTATCTGAAAACATCTTGTACATAGCATAAGCACTTGACACATCTTTATTTCCAATGGAAATAAATTCCCAGATGATAATGATTCATCTTTAAGATGAGATAAATGAAAAGTGGTATGAATGTAGGCTGCTATAGAAAGCTTTTAAGCTACTGGATGCATTAAGCATTGAACACAGATTAAATTGCACCTTGCTAAAATTTTAGTGAGGAATGTGATTAATCCAGGTGTTTGTAAATATTGGAATATAATGTCTAAATATATTGTAATGCTTTATTATAGTAAAATATATAATGATAAATATATTATCATGGTATATATCTTTTATTTTTATTGTTACAAGCAGTGTGACAGTTGGAAATATTAGGCTATTGCAGTAATCGTTATTTTAGAATTTACTCCAATAGATTAGTAGTAGTTGACTGTATTATTAACAAAAATTGATATTTTGACTTCATAATTTATTATGAACTAAAAAATAATTGTCAGATTCTTTAAAAAATGTTGAGTGGATTAAACACTAAAATAAGTTTATTTGAATAAATAAATTATGTAAATATATAATACTCATATTAGTTAATAATTATCATAAAATGGCAATAAGTTTAATTCACAATACTGAGATTTAGAAATATAGTTAAATTCAGCCACTTGTTCTAAAATATTTTAAAAGATACACGAAAGTTTATGAAGTATTTGCCTATTTTAGAAGTACAGGAAAGAATCATAAAATAGATTGAAACATAGTCTTTTTACATAGAAAGGCAGTATGATTATGACATCGTAAACTTTGGAAATAAAACAGATTCTGATAACATAGGCAAATTAATTAACCTCTCTAGTCCTCATTTACTCCTTATTTTTACAGAATGGAGAAAATACTTCAAAAAGGAAATTGTATAGATTTAATGAGATCACTTATGTAGGATCTTATTAATGTCTACAGAGGCTAGAAAGATAATATAAATAGGTGAATATTATAGTCCATAAAGAGGTATAAATGAAGTCAGATGCAACAGTCATCAACTAATAATTATTTCTATACTTAAGCAAAGTGACATAGGTGCAGCAATCATCATATTAATAATTGAAGGTTTTTTTTATACTCAACAAATGGGAGATAGGTAGAATAATTAGGAATAGAGAAAATCCATAATTAAAAATAAAGTATAGACATCACAGCTAGGGTGGAACTTTAATCCTAACAGTCATGAGCTAAAAGCTAGAATTAAATAGAACCAAATAAAAATAAATATTTGGGGAAACATGAAGTAAATGAATTAAAATGTTAATTTTTATTTAACATGTATTGAATATTATTCAATAGAGGAGCTATATTAATTATATTTTAAGGCAGAATGAACAATTCATATTTCTTTTTCAAAAGACCAAAAACTATTTGTTTAATATTTGATATAGACATTTACATAGTAATAAACTTATTATGAAATAAAATGCACTAAGTATAATCAGAGTCATGTCGAGTTTAACCATACTTGATAAAGATTTATTATTTTATGAGCTTTCATTATTTATCACAAATTCTAATATTCATTCTCCTCAGTTTGGCCAATGACATTGTCACATGCTG
Organism: Cheirogaleus medius; assembly: GCA_008086735.1. Taxonomy (NCBI): domain Eukaryota; kingdom Metazoa; phylum Chordata; class Mammalia; order Primates; family Cheirogaleidae; genus Cheirogaleus; species Cheirogaleus medius. The sequence goes on from VBSM01000413.1 coordinate 20,811,728, forward strand.
GGAAGTAACGTGTTCCGTAAATCTTTTCCTCTGTTGACTCAGAATACACTGAAATTATCTGCCTCATGATTTCCCTATCTGAAGACTGTATTTTTAAAATAATACCCTTTTTAATGTCACTAAATAGATCTGTATCTAACAATTGCAGAGCTGTGTTATCTAACAAGATGCTATATGACCTAAATGTCACTGAATTGACAGGCTTACAGAAATCCTAAGCAATAGGGCATGTCTATTGCATCCATAACAAAATAAGACTTAAATCCTTCTTATTTTGATTTATTGTCTAAATTTTCTCTGCAAAGTGTCATATACCTTTAGAAGACTTTTCAGTCTCATCTCATATCAATGCCAACGTACTGGTGAGGGGAAACTTCCCCTTTCCCCTTAAAGTTTGCTGAAAGATCAACTCACAATTAAGTCAGATCAATAAGAGAAAGGTCTATTTACTATGCTTATGGAGAGAATTACCACTCAGCATCCCAACAAAGTTCAGATATTTTGATACCTGTCCTTTAGGAGGGGAAGGGGAGATGAGGAATACAGGTAATTCTTTTAGGGACAATAAATGGTGCTAGGGAGGATAAATGGATGGGGGAAAACAGATTAACTTGTAAATGATTGTCTTTGCAAATTAAATTAACCTGAGAGATGGGTATTATATTTAAATGTTTTGGGCCAAGTCTGGTTGCATTCTTGATCTTCATTCCTGCAATATATTGAGATAACAGGGAGAGAAAGGGAAGCCAGTTGTCTCCTTGATCTTTTGATGAGTCAGTCAGGTTTATGCAGATAGAGAGAAATCTCCCTCCAGTGCTTTTTGATCTTGAATGGCCTTTAATTAAAAATATTCTTTATATGAAGGAGTCATATTTTGGGGTGAAATTTCCCGAGTTCCTTTACCAATTAGACTAATTTATGATAAGTGATTATGAAATGTTATTTATATTACTTTAGGCTCATAGACTAAGTGTGTGAATTTGTTGAATATTATTCAATAGAGGAGCTATCTTAATTATATTTTAAGGCAGAATGAACAATTCATATTTCTTTTTGAAAAAACCAAAAACTATTTGTTTAATACTTGATAAACATAGAGTATAAAATCTCTATGAAACCTTGAAAAAATATACATACTAATATTGTGTTGGTGATGTTTGGGAGAAAACATTAGCACTGTCTTTGGGATTCCATAATTGCAGAGGCTTTATCAATGACTGTGTACTTGGGTTCCAAAACAAGTAGAAATATCATCACTCCATGATTTTCTAGATTCCTCTGATATAGGAATTCGGTCAGATAATGTTATAAATGTGTGAAGGGCTAATGAAACAAATGTGCCTTTGACATGCCCAGGCTCTGGGGAGAGGTGTCAAAGTGAGGTGTTTTCTCAAAGTTTCATGAAGTCTAATTTAAGCCACACATTTTTATCAACGGTGTGCAAACAGCCCAGATTATACATCTATGTGTCCTATTGTCCTCTGTTTGCCCAGATATCTGAATTCTGATAAAGGCCAATTGTGGGTGGATATGCCAGAAAGAGTCAGTTTGATTATCACTTTGCCTCCTTATTTGCTTTTTTTTCCAACTATGTGTGCATTTTCATATTTATGTTATATATAAAATGTGGTTAAATATAATATTTCTTAAAAGATGCTTTCCTATCTCATGCAGTAAAATTATGTGCCAACTTGACTATCTTTCTGCTAAATTATCTACTGACTATTGGTTATCAAAAGCTCAGCACTTGTCCTTGGGCTGCATCAGAAGAACGAGGACAAGCGGTTTGAAGAGAAGGAAAGAGAAGTTTATTAATTTGCTAGCAAATGAGGAAAAGTGGCAGACTGCCATCTCAAAGTACCAAATTTCCCAATAGCAAGCAGAAATACAGAGTTTTTAAAGGGAGGCCATTCAGCTTCAGAGTCTCTTGACCTGTGTCCTGACCGCCCCCTGGAGAGTTCCAGTTGAGTCACCTCCTGTAGCACAAAGAACAAAGGACATTCCTTTGCCCCTGCAACCAGTGGCCTGAGGCAGAGATGCAGGTCCAAGTTCTCAAAAAGGATTTGGGGATGTTTTAAAGAGACAGAAAATATTTTTGCTGGGTTTTTTTTTTTTTTTTTTCCAGGCCATTCCTTCTGTTGCATGTCTAATACATGTGGTTACACTCAACTCTGGTATAAAGAATAATAAATCTTCTGGAAACATTCTTGCAATAGTGAAATTTTAATAGAAACTAAATTATCAGTGAATGAAATATTTCAATGTTTATCTCAAATATGTCCTAATAGAAAATCAGAATGTGTTTCTAAATACAGTTTGGATTCCAAAGATCTAGAAATTTGTAGTACAGATTAAAGAAAATGATATACTATTTTCTAATTTTATTATTATAATTTATGGAAGTAAAGATACTGGTGTATAAGATTTAATACAACTATTAATGTGTAAATTATGACCATCAGAATGTAATTTCAGTGTTATGTTGCATAAATCAGAATAAAACATCAGAGAAAACAGTATGATTAAGTTAAAATAAAGAATTTCTAATTATAAAAACTTGCCCAAAGGAGACTGTCAACACACATAATTGACAGGGACTTACTATCCTCAATAAATAAATAGGAAGAAATCAGACAATCAAAAAAAAATCTGGCCTGTAGTTTAAAAAGAAATTTCAGAGGCAAAGAAGAGGGAAGTACCCATATGTTTTATGCAAAGATATTCTCATTAGTTATCAAGGAAACACATCTTACAATTATTATAAATCCATAAAAATTTTTAAGAAAAGCACTGAGAAATGATATTTCACATTCACTAGAATACCAAAAGTTAAAAAGCAGCATAATACCAAGACTTGGTGAAGATTGGAAAAATAGGAGTCATTATGCATTGCTAGTAGTAGTGTCAGTTTTACTACCTTTTGGGAAGGATTTTGGCATTATCTCTTAGAGGTGATTTTTCATATAGCTTGGGTGCTGGCAATTACACACATTAGAGAAATACTGAATTGCCATTGATTCAGAAATTATTAAGGAAGTACCTACCATGGACTGAATATTTTGCTCAAATTTTAAAACTTCTTTTTAATTTGCTTTTTAATTCCTTTCATATTGCCATTGAACCAAACTGACTAGTTTAATGTATACTCTTTACAAGGGCTGTAATTTGGCTTATGTAATTTAAATGTGTGAAGCTAGTTACCTTAAAAAGTGCATGAACATTATTACTGTATTACTCTCCAGACTTAACTATTTGTTTCTTAATTGTCCATTAGAAAAAGGACATCTACAAAATTTAGAAAGTAAATAAGAACTTTCCTTATAAGCAGAATAAAAATTTCCAGGGAACAATAGGTATGTTCATTCCTGCTTTTACCTGCTAAATATTTCTTGAAAGACAAACAAATGTTGTTAGCATGTGGCTAACATTGAATAAATCAATAATTTACTTTCAGAAAGGCTATAGTTGAGTGAAGATAGAGATGAAGATCAACTTTAATACATAGTAAAATGAAATACTTGCTGTAATAGATATATAAGGCAAGTGTGATAGAATTGCAGACACCGAAACAAATTCCAGCTGAGTTGAATAAAGTAGTCTCTATGCAGGTGATGAAATTTGAGCTGATGATTGGTGGCTGTAGTGATGCTTCTATTGTTGGGGACTTAGGAGCAGGTCAGACTTAGGGAAGAGTCATGAAGTACACAGTGGGTTTGGTTAACTTTGTGTAATATGTGATCATGAAAATATTTGTGATACTAGATGAGAATGGATTGTTAGGTGGAACCAAATTAAGAAATGCATTAAAGTGCATGAATGGGAAAAGTTGAATTAGGAAAGACATACAAACTATATTTCTGCAAAGGTTAAAACCATTTTCTAAATATTCATTATTTAGTGTTTATCGTAGAAATATCACGATAAGCATTTTTTTCTGCTGGACTTTATTTTTAACATATAGTGGGCATTTGAGCATTATTATTATTATTATTATTACTACCAGGGTAAGATTAAGCCAAATTCCAATTCTTAACATAGTTTACACAGCAAGTTGTCTTGTTTGGTTAGCTTGTTTCCACCTGTAATCTCAAGGTGGAATATGTGTTGTGGAAACTCATTACCCAATGCTGCTGGAAGTCAATTAATGGTAGCTTCAATGTGAAGTTGAATTATACTCATTTTTTAAAAATTTTTTTATTTCAGGATACTATGGGGGTACAAACATTTTGGTTACATGTTATGACTTTGCCACATCCATTCCAACCATGATTTGAAGCACGCCCTTTTCCACGCTACTACACTCACAGCGTCCATTAGTTGTGAGTTTACCAACCCCCAACCCCTTACCCTCAAAGAATATTACTACTGTGTGAGCACCTTAGTGTTGATCAGTCAGTGCCAGCTTGATGGCGAGTACATGTGGTACCTATTCTTCCATTCTTGTGATACCTCACTTCAGAAAATATAAGAGATGCCAGATCACCATCATTTCTTATAATTGAGTAGTATTCCATTGCATACATATACCATATTTTATTAATCCACTCATGGATTGAGGGGCACTTGGGTTGTTTCCACATCCTTGCAATAGTGAATTGTGCTGCTATAAACATTCGAGTGCAGATGTCTTTATTATAGAATGACTTTTGTTCCTTTGGGTAAATGCCTAATAGTGGTATTGCTGGATCAAAGAGTAGTTCTACTTGTAGCTCATTGAGGTATCTCCAAATTCTTTTCCACAAAGGTTGCACTAATTTGCAGTTCCACCAGCAGTGTAAGAGTGTTCCTATCTCTCTACATCTTCACCAGCATTTGTTGCTTTGGGATTTTTTGATACAGGCCAGTCTTACTGGAGTTAGGTGATATCTCATTGTGGTTTTGATTTGCATTTCCCTAATGATTAGAGATGTTGAGCTTTTTTTCATATGTTTGCTGGCCATTATTCTGTCTTCTTTTGAAAAGTTTCTGTTCATGTCCTTCACTCATTTATTGATGGGTTTGTTTAATTTTTTCTTGTTGATTTTTTTGAGTTCTAGATAGATTCTTGTTATCAGCCATTTATCGGATGCGTCAAGGAAATATTTTCTACCATTCTGTAGGTTGTCTATTCTCTCTAATGATAGTTTCCTTGGCTGTACAAAATATTTTTATTTTGATCGGGTCCCATTTATTTATTTTTGAGCTGCTGTGATTGCTTTGGGGGTCTTCTTCATAAATTTTTGCCTAGGCCAATGTCTGAAAGAGTCTTTCTTCCCTACATTTTCTTCTAGGATTCTTAAGGTTTCATGCCTTAGGTTCAAGTCTGTTATCCATATAGAATTGACTTTTTGTAAGAGGTGAGAAGTGGAGATCCAGTTTTAATCTTCTGCATGTAGCTATCCAGTTTTCCCAGCACCATTTATTGAAAAGGGATTCTTTTCCTCAGTGTCTATTTTTGTCTGCTTTGTCAAAGATTAGATGACAATATGTGGATGGTTTCACCAATGGATTCTCAGTCCTGTTACAAAGGTCTATGTCTCTATTCTTGTGACAGTTCAATGCTGTTTTAGTTACTATAGCCTTGTAGTACAGCTTGAAGTCTGGTAGACTGACACCTCCTAGTTTGTTCTTTTTGCTTAAGATTGCTTTGGCTATACGAGGTCTTCTCTGGTTCCACACAAAGCGTAGAATTATTTTTTTCTAAATCCGTAAAGAATGATGCTGGTACTTTGATGGGGATTGCATTAATTCTGTAGATCACATTAGGTAGTATGGACATTTTACCAATGTTGATTCTACCTGAATTATCTTCTTTTATCAACTTTTGAGATTATTTGGCATAATGGAATTTCCCAAGAGATAGAATTACTTGGCTTATGAGCCTATTTGAAATGCTAAGAAGAAAACCAGTTCATTCGCAAAATATTATTTTTCATAATAAATAATCATATTAAATAATCAAAGATTAAAATCATGTCTTAGGCCTGTAGTCCCCAATTTATGGGCTGTGGACTTGTACAGGTCAGTGACCTATTAGGAACCAGGCCTCACAGCAGGAGGTGAGCAAACAAAGTTTCATCTGTATTGACATCCACTCCCTATCACTGGCATCAGCACTTGAGTTGCGCCTCCCATCAGATCAGCGGTGGCATTAGATTCTCATAGGAGCACTAACACTACTGTAAACTGTGCATGCGAGGGATCTAGGTTGTGCTCCTTATGAGAATCTAATGCTTGATGATCTGAGGTGGAGCTGAGGTGGTGATGCTAGCACTGGGGAGTGGGTGCAAATACAGATTATCATTAGCAGAGAGGTTTGACTGCACAATAAATGAAATGTGCTTGAATCATCCCCAAACGACCACCCCCGACCCAGTCCATGGAAAAATTGTCTTATATGAAACCAGTCCCTGGTGCCAAAAAGGTTGGGGACCACTGTCTTATGCCACTTATGCCTTTTACATTATAACTATTAAATTTGAGGAAAACTGACACTAGAAAGAATTATTATGATAACAAAAGACAATCTGATGTCAGCTTTTCATGTTTTTGTGGTTCCCTGAGCATCATTTTCTTCTTGCCTATGTGTACATATGATTGATATTGTTGGCTAGAAAGACAAATTGGCTACAGAGCCTAATCTGAAAATATTTTGTGTAATACTTAAAAGAAGTAGATGTTTGGCTCATCAATTTGCTTTTAGAACATTATTATCTTATTCCACACTATTTGATTACCCTGTTATATTTTTAACACATGCTTGCTTCAATTTGCATTTTTAGATTAAGCTGTTATAAAAATTAACTCAATTAGAAACATTGTAGACATGAAATTTTAGTGGATCCAATTCTCTAAAATACTTGGCAGTATATAGCCCTAATGTGGCTTCAATAAATGTTTCTTGTAATTACCGTTATTGTTATTATTCTGGGTCAATGATTATTAGCTTCAAAATTTCCTTAAATGTATTAAACAATGAGTAAAATTATTTAAATAGGTAAAATGGTAGCATAATATTCTAGATAGGACTATTTAATTTGGGTAATAAATTAGATATTTTATATTTATATGTAATATTAAAATATTTTAAGGTTCAAGTGTATTTAGGAATTGCTTATACTTTTATTAGCATGTATAGCAATTGAATATTTGACTATTTTGTATCATAGATATTCTATTAAATATTACTCTTCAAAGAAGCTAAATTCCTTTTGTGAATCTTATATTCACACAAAACATTTCATCTTCAAGTTTGAAAAAATGATTCAAGAACATGGGTTTTATAGTTTTATTCAAATATGATGATTTTCCTTTGCTGTCCTGCCTTGTGGAGTAAGTGTGGGAAAGATAAGTTTCACAGGAAATGTTAGTAAATAATACTATATATGTGTGTGTATATTAATGTATATGTGTATATATGTATAATGTATTAATACTAACATTTTATATATATATATGTATATATAGAGAGAGAGAGAGAGGAGAGAAAGTGTTTTTATATTGTATTCTCAAAATCATGCCTGGCCACATTTTATTTTTAAGAGTGAGCAATAATTAAAGGCTACGTGTGTGGAGTCACCACGCTATCAGAAGGCTTCAGCGGGAAATGCTCTCCCCTTTCAGTGCCAACGTTCATTCTTACTATAGCCATGGTTGGCTACACTGCTGCTACTTGGCCTAGTTTTTTTGCTCTCCCTGTCACTTCTCTGCTAAGCATCTTTGACCTCATTCTTTTTTTTTCTGTGCCAGTAACTGCAGCTGCTAGAGTATCACCGCTATCTGTTGTTCATTCTGCCTTTCTTGCGGGGTTGACAATGAGAAGAAGAGCAGCTGGCATTGCTCCCTCTTATTAATTTAGAAGCTCTATTGTGTGGGGGTGGGGTGGAAAAGAATGGGCTAGAGGGGAACAGAGCATATTTTGTCATATTTCATCCTTTGTTTCTCCACTGTAATAATTTGAAGTAGTGATCCAACTCCTAGTAGGAGCAATAATGCTTCAAATAAAAAAGACAAGAAGTAATAAAATAATAGGGGCAGTAATTCCGAATTCATCACCTGAAGTTTGTGGCAGTAGGGCATCATTTTTACTTTACCTAGTCTTAGATATTGATGTCCCCTTTCTATGCCTCAGTTTTCCCTTGTAACCTAATGAGAAAAATGATGATTCTCAAACTCATTTACAGGAATTTAAAAGCATTAATGATAACTCCTCAATAGAGAAAGATTTAGGCTCCTAAAAAATTAGAAATTTAAACTTATGTGGCATTATGACCAGAGGATTTAATGTATTAGTATGAGAAGCATTTTAATTATCACAGGAAAAAAAAACCTGTATGTGAGGAGGCATTGTTCTAGTTTTATTTTAATATTTTCTTTTATCTTTAAATATATTCAGCTAATTCTTAATTTGTAATATTCAAAACACCACGAGTTTCACTTAATTTATCTAGCTGTTTTTTTAAAGATAAGTAAATTGTTTTAACTAGAGCCTATCCATCAAGAATTTTAGAATGCATACTAGTAAGTGGTAACTGTGAAGAGCTGAGATCAAAATGTCTAGCTAGAGAAGGAGCTCTAGAGCTTATATCATTTTAGGCAAAAGCTGCCAGTCTCTCTCCAATAATGCAAGCAAAGCAAAGAGACTAATGTTTCTGAGTAAGTGCTACTTTCAAAATTAAATCACGGAAGGGATGGTTAATGGTACAAAAATACAGTTAGATACAACGAATGAGATCTAATAGTTGGTAGCACAATAGGGCAACTATAATTAACAATTTATTGTATATTTTAAAATAACTGAAAGAGTGGAATCAGAATGTTCCTGACACAGAGGAAATGATTAATGCTTGAGGTGATGGATACCCCAATTACCTTGATTTGATCATTACACACTGTATGCCTGTATGAAAATATCACATGTGCCCCATAAATATGTACAATTATTCTGTATCCATATAAATTAACAATTAAAAATTAAGTCCGAAAGAAGGAAAACATATCCAAGGAAAGAGAGTAGGAGAGACGTCAGGCCAAAGTTGAATTGGCTAGTGCAAAGTTATACTATTCAACAGCATGACTCAATAAAAAAACTGGGCATGCATTCTAAAATTAATTCATCTTCTTGGGCCCACTGGGATACCTTTTAAATCAAGATCACAAGTTCTGCCATGATTAAACTGAAATTCCTTATGAAAGAGATTATTATTTGTAATTTTTCAATCACTATATTTTGACATCAAAATTCTTACTACATAACACAGATATCTGGTTCTCTATTGCCAAATTCTTATTGTATAAGTTATACAATAAGTTCTTATTGTATAAGAACTAAGAAATATTTAAAGTACTTTGTAAAGGAAAACTTCAGTTCTAGAGTTAGTGATTTCTTTGGTCCAACTTCTTATGATAGTTGGTGTAGTATAGTAGAGGATGCAACTCAACAGATTGAGGATGACAGATTTTACATTTTTGCAGCACAGTGCCAATTCTGATACTTATTGCATCTAAAAGCAAATCAAAAGCACACAGAATTCTCTTTAATCAGCACAAGGTGAACAATTGAAGCAATCATAAGAGAATATAAATTGAATTTATGGCAAAAAGTGTCACTGGCCTGCTACAGCATGTAATATTTGAGAAGAATGTCTGAAGGGACATTTTAAGTATCATTTCCTCAACACTGTGCACACACAAAAATTACATTATTTATCATCATCAAAAAATAAGATACATAGACCCTAATATTACTAAAATTTGCTTCATATTTGAGTCACAATAGAAAGTTCTATCTTTGAAGATATATTTCTCTGTATGTTTAGCAAAATGTTTTATTTATAAAATATATATGTACATTTGTATATATATACATATGTTGTATGTATACATACATAGGTGTATATAGTTATGTGTGTCTGCCAAGCACTCCTCTAAGAACTTTAAAATTTTTAACTCATTCAATGCTCATAAAGTCCTCACACTATCTCATTTGTCTGTTATAGTTCATGCAATAAATTTCCATTAGAAATCTGTGCTTGGAAGAAGTTAATCTCTGTTACTTTATAATCAGCTTGTTTTATGAGACACCATGTCATTTTGCACATGAACAGCTTTTCAAACAATGGGATGCCCAAAATTTATTTTTCTGTTTATTTTGTTTCTACTAGAAATTTCAGAAGCCAAGTTTATATCCTACATTAGTGATTATACTGTTTAGATGTCTGATACCTTTATAATGTCCTGCCTCTCCAATCTCTTATATGTCTTTAAACATAAGCAAATTTTACTGAATTATAAACTATGTATTTACCCAGAATGCCTAAATATCAGGATATTTAATGCATCTGAGGTTTTAAATTATAATTTGTAATTGCCTTTACAAAATATCTGGCATTCTTTATCTTGATGATAAATGTTTTAAAGTAGTGCATTTCCTTCAAAGACTGGATATTATTTTATTTTACCCTATAGTTAAATATATTTATATGTTAACATTACATATATTATATACTAAATATATATTTAAATACATATTAAAGAGCAAGGAAATCAGACTATGTAAGTAGTAATAAAATTTGTTAGAAATAATGTTCTTTTAAAAAAATCATCTGGTACATTGCAACAGCTTTAAAGAAAGCTTTAAAGATTTACCATTTTTATTTTTTTGCACATATGTTATTACTTAATTTTCAAGTACTCTTCTATTTCTCTAATGATTTTGTTCTCTTGAATATAATATGAAGAGTTCTCAGATAGCTTTATCTATAGGTTAAGATATACATTTCTGCAATGCTTTGTTTTGGATACATTTCTACTTAATTTTATAGGTATTATTACCTGGTGTTCTACCTAGGATACATATGGCTACCTAGCTAACATCTATTGAGCACCTGATTATGTTCCAGGTACTTAAAAAATACAGGGTGTTCCAAAAGTCCCTATACAAAGGAAAAATTTTGTAAAATTTTTTAATAGATATTCTGTAAATAAAGGTACATTTAGCTACAATTTCTCATTTTTCCTATGTATGGTGACATTGGGAACACTCTGTATTATAATCATTTTATTTTTTAATTCACTAATTATCTCTGCGCCAATTTTCTGAATAAAAGAGGAAGTCACTTTGCTTGCCACCTACTTATAATGATAGAACATATGAGGAAGTTATAGGACAATCTTTCTCCCCTCTTTATCTGTAGTTAATTACCCACAATTGTTCAATAACATCACTGTTTATTGTTTTTCATGTAAAAATAACAATCAATCATTTGTGTGAAGAATTATAAAAGTTCGCAGTCCCAGCAACAGTGTAGGAGTGTTCCTATCTCTCCGCATCCACGCCAACATTTTTTGTTTTGGGACTTTTTGATAAAGGCCATTCTTACTGGAGATAAGTGATATCTCATTGCGGTTTTGATTTGCATTTGCCTGATGATTAGAGATGTTGAGCATTTTTTCATATATTTGTTAGCCATTATTCTGTCTTCTTTTGAAAAGTTTCTGTTCATGTCCATTGCCCACTTTTTGATAAGGTTGTTTGATTTTTTTCTTGCTGATTTTCATGAGTTCTAAGTAGATTCTAGTTATCAGCCCCTTATCAGATGTGTAGCATGAGAAAATTTTCTCCCATTCTGTAGGTTGTCTCTTTGTTTTCATGACTGTTTCTTTGGCTGTGCAGAAGCTTTTTATTTTGATCAGGTCCCATTTATTTATTTTTGTTGCTGCTGTGATTGCCTTTGGGGTCTTCATCATAAATTGTTTGCTAGGCCAATGTGTAGGAGAGTGTTTCCAACATTTTCCTCTAGAATTCTAATAGTTTCATACCTTAGGTTTAAGTCTGTTACCCAGCGTGAGTTGATTTTTGTGAGAGGTGAAAGGTGTGGATCCTGCTTCAGCTGTCTACAAGTGGCTATCCAGTTTTACCAGCACCATTTATTGAATAGGGATTCTTTTCCCCAGTGGATGTTTTTGTCTGCTTTGTTGAAGATTAGATGGCTATATGAAGATGGTTTTATATCAGGGTTCTCAGTTCTATTCCACTGGTCAATATGCCTATTTTTGTGCCAATACCAAATTGATTTAATTATTACAGCTTTGTAGTATAGTTTGAAATCTGGCATATTGATACCTCCCATTTTGTTTTTATTGCCTAAAATTGCTTTTGATATAGAGGATCTTCTCTGGTTCCATACGAAGCGTAAAATTATTTTTTCTATATCTGTGA
>VBSM01000413.1:20830756-20849948 GCA_008086735.1 Cheirogaleus medius
TCAAAAAAAAAAAAAAATTTCCTAGAAGAAAAATGTTTATAAGCCATGATTATACTCCTGGTAAGCAATGGCCAAAATTGCCTTCACAACCCATGGGAGACAAAATTTCTCTTCCCCAATAATAGCTTCCTGTAGAAACCTGGGTCATTGCTCTCTATGAGGGACATTCTCATAAACCTCAAATAATTCTGGAATTTAGCTATCTCAATTCTGTGTGCAAGAATGAGGCATCCAACTTATTTTTTCTGCCTTCGTATTTGTCGCTTGTTAAATCTTTTGTATAAGCTCCTTTAAAATCTGGTTTTATTAAAGAGATTCTGATGTAACTATACTCTCTCCTTTTATTCCACTTGGATATTTCACATTTGAGTGTACATGATTCAATCATTATTGAATCCAGTATTGACATATCTTTTAAACAACATTTCTTTACACTGCCTTGCTCTTGAGATCAAATGAGTATTTGAGCGTTTTAAAACTTGATTTCATTTTATCATTGTAATGGAAGGAGTAATATCTAAGGAGTCAGAGATCAAGTACCACAGATCTGGCTCTGATGGTTAATTGCTGGAAAAAAATTGGATGAGTTATTTTACCTCACTGGGTCAGATGCTTTTAGTGCAATGCTTGAAATAGATGGCACTTTCCTCAAAATTTTGTGATATATAAATCAACTTAAAGTGTGTGAAACCACTCTTTCTTATATTTTGATTTTGATTACTACTATGAGCATTATTAGTTTATAATAATCTTTATTGCATAATAATAATCACATACTACTCTTCAGGCCACCATCAAAAGTATAGGAGCCATTCAGATTAATTAAAATCAGGCTGAGATTCAAATTTTTTTTTATCTATTTAAAGATTTCTTCCATTAGTTTATGGAAAGATTAACCCTCAGTAATTTTTCTCCATTAATCAATTATGTTCTTATTCTTCATGATTTTGTTTGACACATAATATGTGCTTAAGAAAAATATATATGTAGTACATTTTGTAGGTAATTTTAAGGCACATACAAGAAGTGTCTTTGGGTAAATTTTTCAATTCTTTTATTCTATCTATATACAATTATCGTCAGAATACTTTGTTGCTTCTTAGAGTAAACAATATTTAAAAAACAGATATATGAAGACAACATATTTGATTTAGATTCATAGATATCTGTAAACTATTTTTTATAATGCTACAATTATCGGCAAGGCATTACAATTAAAAATGATAATAGACCAGCTTAAGAAATCACTGAACTCCAACATATGTATAATTATTTCATAAAAAATAATTAAAATATTAGCTAACTAAAGTTTCCAAAGCAAATTTTTAATGCATTTTTTAAAATTAGAATAATAAAAAGTATAAATTACATATTTCTAAGAACCACTTTTATTTCTATTCTAGCTGTATTTTGTTTGTATGTTTGCCTCTTGGCTAAGAAAAATTTATCCAAGAGAGAATCAACTGTAAAATTTCAGGCCTTTTAACATTGGAAAGAGAGTAGAAAATGATAATACCTCTCATATTGTCCTTTTATTTATCTATAAATGTTAAAACTATATTACTTTATACTAATAATTATAATATTTTTCAAAACATGAATATTAGAATCTAGCTTAGCCAGGAGTTTGTAATTTAAATACATTTCACTGAATTTAATATGTATTATCTTACCAATCACGTTAATATTTAAACTTAGAAGACAGTGCTCTCTACCTCTCTGGGCTCAACTTTTAGTTCTTTCTATTCATTATTAGTATATAAGAGTGTAAAAAGAGATAATGTTAAGAGAGGACGTATCTCACTCATTTTTGAACAAATATTTTAAAGATCTATTAAATATAAAACATTGGAAATTCATAGATGAATAAAATTTAATACTGACCTAAACTTTCAATCTTAAAAGAAAGTATAAATCTAGTTTCAAGGCCAAAATCATTCCCATTGACAAATAATTTTACTATATATTCTTTTAAATATATATTAAAATATTCTATGTGACTGGATTTCTTTTTCAATATATTTGTGATTTACTAATCAAATATAATCAGAAAATTATTTCCTAATGTTTATTTAGTGAAAAATAAGTTTAGGTGTATGTTATTAGGTCTAAGTTAATAAATGTTTTGGATAACATAGGCAATGAATTACAGAAATTTAAGCCATTATATTCACAGAAGGATTTATCTGAACTTTATATATGCTAATTTTAATCTCCAATGAGAGATACAGGGTGGGTCAGTACATAACAAGACATTTTCCAAATTTATTAGAACATGGAGTTATTTTAATGAATATCTATACTATCAATATTGACTAGAACATATATTGAAAAATACCAGCTTCATATGACATTTGAATAATTTGAAAGCAAAAGAATCCATATTTATGAAACTTGCCTTTTTTATTCTTTGTAAATACTTATGCATCTATTCACACAAAATGTGTTATAGAAATATTTAAAATCACTATATTATTTGGGTTAATTAACACAAATCAGTTAAAAACACAAATAGAAATGCAGTGAAATTATAAAACAAACTTTATATCTATATAACATCATAGTGTAATTAACTTAGTGATTTGTAATATGAGGTTTCCAATGTCACCAAAGTGGGGAGAAATGGATATAGGAAGCAGGTCCGCTTAACTCCCTCAGCCAAAAATTATTTAGTTTCATTAGCCGCAACTAACCTACCTTATGAAAAAGGTTGAGAAATACAGAAGAACACACAGCTATCTAGTGTGCTTTAAAAACTTCTGGTATAATTATTTTTAGATGAAAAAAAGTTAAACTACTGCCTCACAATAATATTGAATAATATTCAAAATTAAAAAGGAGAATTTTCAGAGAATAAAGCTTCTAAATTCATGAGATTAAGTATTATAATAGCAGTGGGGGAGGTGAAGACTATGCTTTCTAATGGCTTGTACATTGTGCCAATTAAATTTAATCAAGCTATCAGTATTTGCATTGGCCAGTCCACTAACTTCTCTGTTAAAAGCTATATCAACCTAAGCTTTTAAAATACCTTACAAAAAAGTTTTTTTAAAATCAAAAATTAATCTGACAAGAGCTATCCATTTGCAGCTATATCTCTATATATGCATATGAACATGCATGTATATATCTGTATATATGAATACACACATACAAATGTGTGTACATGTATATATATAATCATATATATATGATTCCTAACCAATGTTATTTATAATGCTAATAGATATTTTATTATGTTGTAACATTTGCCCTGCTAATTATTCTGTGAAAATAATTCTGCAGACTTGCATTCAGTTTTTTTCAGTATACCTTTGGAAGTCAGGAGATTGTATACCTACTCAAAAAGATTGGTTTTTGATAACATCCATCTAGCGAATATACATAGTGGTCAGATAGTACCCACTTCCTGGGTTAACAGTGCCAAAAAAAGAGCTTGACACAATCACTCCCCAAAAACTTTCTAGTAAGAATGAGAGAATAAGCAAGTCTTATTTTAGTTGAACACAGTACAAAGACCTTATGTGCAATGTTATGATTTTGCTCTGTGAGTGAAGACATTTTTAGTTCCAAGACAGAATATGAGAACATTTCTGAACCAAAAATCTATCCCTGCTGAGTTATTCAAGGTGAGAAATGTAATGTAGACCGTCTGTTCTAATACTGATATTATTCTGTAGCTAAACATCAGGGATTTCTTCTATATTTCAAAAATATACCTATGTAAGTTTAGTATAACTTGAAAGTGAAATGGACAATATCAACACATGAAGGATTTTGTACAACACCAAAACCTACAGAAGCACATTTGATTGGTTACCAAATCACTACATCATAGATTTATAACTTGCCATTGGCTATAACGTAAATGCTAAAGTAATGTCAATTTAAGTCAGAAAAGGAAAATCATCACCACAAAGTATCTTTTATGACTGATTTAAATATGCATCCAATAATCAGAAATTAACCAAATTTTATTGTGTACATAAATTATGTACTATATATAAATGATATAATTATATTAACGTGGTACACTATTATCCTTGAAAAGCCTCTTATTCCCAAAGAATTGAGACAGGAATGTGCATTACATCCATTTTTTTTTCCTTAGTCCATTTCATGTAGTTAAAGGTGTGGTATTGATTAGAAAATGCCATGGGGAATACTTCTTTCTCAAGAGACTGCAAGTAATTCTTGCTTATGTCCTTCTGGTGTATAGAAAAAAACAAAACAAAAACAAAAGCAAAGTACAAAGAAAGCTCACAACGTGAGGAACAAATTATGGATCACTTTCTAAAGTTACCATGCTCCATTAGATTAACAATCGACCTGGAAAAGACAAAGTACATGTGTCTGTCTTCACCAGGGGATGAAAAACAAAAATCAGCCTGCACATACTCCCAATCTTTACTGTTGATAGAGAAGTGGAAGCTTTCACTGAAGTCGAGAATGTTTGTAATGTACTTCAACAAAATGCGTTAATCAAGAGATAAGCGTAACTGAAACCTACATGATATCAAACTTTTTGAAATTCAGGACCCCTTTATACTCTTAAATATCATTAAGAACTTAAAGAGCATTTTTGTGTGTGGTTTATTTTTATCTACCAATATTTAGATATTAGAAATTAAAACAGATAACATTAAAATATGCATTTATTAACTTATTAAAAATAGTCATAATAAACCTATCAGATATGGACATAAATAGCATAGTATTTTTTTAAAAAGCACACACCTCAAAAAATAGAAGAGTCACATTATTTTACATTTTGCAAACCCTTTTAATTTCTGGCTTACTAAAAGATGCTAGATTCCTGCGTCTGCTTCTCAATTGAATTGTTGTGATATTATGCATGGAACATCACAGTTCATGTAGTCTGTCGAAAACTACATTCTACATTTGTGTGAGAATTGAGAGAGAAAATGTAAATGACATCTTAATATTATTATGAAAATAGTTTGACTTGGCAGACTCCCTGAAAAGATCAAGTTTGAGAAATGCTGTACTAGAAAATGAATTTGATCTTTTTAGAATCAATTCACGGATTCTGGGAAAACAGGACTTAAAATTAGATATCCTAGAAAACTAAAATTTAGCAGCGTATCTCCCAGCATAGGTTTGAAGAAAAATGAGGAGAGTAATCAAATTCTTGTTATATACCATTCCAGCATTTGCTATTTTAAAAGAGTGTTTCAAAGGGGTGATGTCAGCTATAAAAATTATAACAGTTACCGTTTCTTCAAATCTTACTGTGTGCCAGTCACTCTGCTAAATATTGACCTTCTTTACCTAATTTAATTCTTACAACAGCTACATGACATAAGTATAGTTACTATCTCCAAATTTGATATGGGGAAATTATCACATAGATTAATTAATATCCCCATGGTAAAAGAGTAAATTCTATAGCCTATAGAATTTTTATATAATGATTTTCCTCCAATCTGTCAGAATGCAGAGTATGGAGTTTACCATTTTTTCTTGTCATAATCCCTCATCCTCTGCCTCCCCCCTAAAAATATAAGACATAGAAACTTAGTAACTGGAATGAACATACACAAATTCATTATTATTTTCTTTACACATAAAGCTAATGAATGCCCCAAATAGAAATTTACATGTCTCTTCAGTTTCCAGCATCTCCATCATTAGGTAATTTGTATTACTCTTGCTGAATATAATCTTAATACATTTATATATATGCAATTAATATAGCAGCAAATTTAAAGAGAAACATCTGAGTCATATGTTCAGATCACAAATTGTTTCTAAAATTTAAATAAAACTTGTGAGGAACAAAATATGTCTTGTAAAAAAAGTAAATGGCAAAATATTACCTCTTGTGAGTAAGGAAGGGAGCAGCTCGCAAGGAGCTTTAAAGGTAAAGGTATGGGGTTTTATTTCATAAGCAGGGTGACCAATACATAGATGTTTATTTTATAATAACTATTTCAAATATAGTTATACATGGTATTTTGTTGGCATTACTATTTCATTAGCACTGAGGAGTGATATCCCCACTGAAAACAGTTAAATGAAAAAACAAACTAAACTTTGCATAATGATATCTGTATTTCTTCTATAACCTGTAACCTGAAAGGTAGTTTATGCTTTGTAAAAATGTTGATATGTGATTCATATTTTAAAAAGTGAGAAAATAGCTCTCAGATTTGAGAGAGTGCTTTGGATGGATTAAGTGGTTTTAGAGGAAAATACAGCTCAGAAATTTCATCAGTGCAACAAATCATAGTAGAATCCCACTGATTCATTTGTCTACAGAATGTGGTAAAACGAAATAATAAAAGTATGCATAAGGATAAGAGCAAAAATATTTCAAGAAACATTGCAAACAACCTGGACTCAGAGTAGTTGTCAAGTTCAAACACATTTAAATTCATGAGTGTAGAACAGTATTTTGGAGGAGTTAAAGGAGAGCAGTCATGTTCATTCAAAAATGCTAAGAGCTTTGTAATAAACCTCAAATATAGTATGTAACTGACACAATTGAAAATTGGACACCACATTGCTACTTGATTATGTTCGTAAGTTTCAACAACAATATTCAGGAACCAATAATATTGAATTGATAGTTATTGGTATATAACATATCTAATCTTAAGTTAATGTTTACAGGAGACTTTACTGATACGAATAAAAATTTTTGCAGAAATGCTGATGTGTTTTTTTAAAAGTTTTATCCTTTGGTCATGGAATTTGTATTCCTTTTTGCACAACTATAATTATAAATAACTGCTAACTAAATTTTATTTTATGAAAAATGTGGAGAATTTAGTTTTTATCAATTCTGCTACTCTTCAGGAATATCCTGTCTTAACATAATGCTCTCTTGAATTATAATACAAAATTAACTGATAAAGATTGCATCTATTAATATATGAGTACTGAGAATCATTTATAAGATAATAAGATGTGTCAAACAACCTGGGTTCATTTAAAATGCATACATATTATTAGAAATAATTTTATAATCCTAGCACTCTGGGAGGCCGAGGTGGGTGGATCGTTTGAGCTCAGGAGTTCGAAACCAGCCTGAGCAAGAGCGAGACCCCATCTCTGCTAAAAATAGAAAGAAATTAATTGGCCAACTAAAATATAGGAAAAATCAGCCAGGCATGGTGGCGCATGCCTGTAGTCCCAGCTACTCAGGAGGCTGAGGCAGAAGGATCGCCTGAGCCCAGGAGTTTGAGGTTGCTGTGAGTGAGGCTGACGCCACGGCACTCTAGTCAGGGCAACAGAGTGAGACTCTGTCTCAAAAAAAAAAAAAAAAAAAGAAAGAATTTTATGTGCTAAAGAAAAATGTATATACATTATATATAAACACCAATGAAGTCATAATTAAGTTTGAATTCATTTTCCTCTGAAGAATATAAGAATACGTGGCACCATTGGCAAAACTGGGGACTTTTTTTTACTAGCAACACATTTATAAGATTAAATATGACTTAACTTCAATGTACAAATTTTTTTACAAATCAATAAACTTTTATTGTAATCCTCAGTGGATGCAAAACCCCAGGCTAGACTTAATAGACCTTATAGGAGTTCTCAATTGATTTAAAAAAAAAATGCTTGGGGAATTTTTTTGTATTTAAATAAATTATCTTTCTCTTTATAGATGTTTTTAGAATTTAAACATTTTAAGCAACAATGGCTTGGCTTTCCAAACTATCAAGATTTTAGTATTATTGCTTATCTTTCAAAGAGCATGTGCTATCACTGAATTATGTAAGATATAACTGGAATGAATACATTTGATTGTGCAAATCAATACAACTGGAAAAAGGAGCTACGTAGGCAAGGATCAGAAAAGGAAGGACTACATGGGCTTGGGGCTGGGCACATTGGAACAAGGCAGAAGCAGAAGCAACAAAGTGAACAGGTGTGCATGATTATGCAAAAGCTCCTTAGGCTCAGGCCTTGGTTAATCTGCACTATATTCCAGATATCAAACATGTAGCCTCCTACATCCATTAGATATGGATTTATAAAGTAGAGAAGACTAATTTCTGAGATTTCACACACTCAGATCTGTAATATAAAAAAAATTAAAAGTATGATTTAAATGATTAAAATGAAATCTTTCTGAGATCTTAAGTTAATTTGTTTTAAAGAACAGAAATAGACGCCCCCCCCAATTGCTAGTGTACAAACTAATTCGTAGGATCTCTATGTAGCATTATTTGGACAAAAATTAGTTTAAGAAAATATATATTTTACAAAGTCTAGAGCACTTTGTCTTTTCGTTTCTCAAAATCTTTCTATAAACTAAACTCCTAAAAAGAATGAAATTTGATTTCCTCTAGTGAATTCTAATAAAAATAGAATACATCTGATTCTTCAAAAAGTACTTATTCCTTAATCAACACCTACATTAAATAGGGAAGGTATCTAACATAATCTATATAATCTTTGCATGAGCATATACTCATGCAAAGAGTATATTCTTCCCATGTATAATTATTTAAAAATATATGAAACATTTATTGAATTATATTAAATAAGCCACTGAATTGCAGATTGGGGAGAATAAAGTAGAATGTCTGCATATCACAAAGTGGCTTGGGTGTAGAATAAAGATCCCATATGGTTTGCTTTATTAACATTACATGACTACATAAATTGATCTCCTGCTGGGGATGTGAGGGGCACTGAGTTTTGGTTGTAAAGATTTATGATAATTTTATTTTGAACTTTTAAATGTGTTTTTATTCTTAAGGTCTGGGAATTGGGAACATGTTCTATGTTTTTTATGAAGATGGAATCAAAGTGATACAACCTATAGAATGCGAATTTCAGAGGCATATTAAGCCTAGTGAAAAGCTCCTGGGATTTCAGGCAAGTATCAAAAAATTCTTTAGCAATTTTATACAGCAATTATATGTTAGAAACATAATGAAACCTATACACTTATGTTGGAAGAAAAATAATAAAGCTATGATATTGGCTGTTACTCTACACAGGCTTTATATTTGAAGAGAAAGACAAAATAACATATTATGTATTCCTACACACTTGTTTGCATTTAAAATAAGGTGACAGAAATGAAATACCAGGAATAAACAAAACATGCAATAACTTCACTTGCTCCTTAATTTAGAATGCTTATTTTTGTAGGCAGTGGTTACTTTCACAAAATAAAAAGAAAATATTGTATAAATAATCTGGTATAAATTTGAGGTACTTTAAATGCTTTAGAAAAGTTGATTCCTTTTATTTTTCCATGAGGTCTCAATGGAATGGACAATTTAGATTTATAAGGGGAAATATCAGTTCCTTTATTTTCAACTCCTTACTCTAGCTACCAGTAGCCAATGTTGCTGTCATATATTGATATATGAAGACAACAATTTATACTTTAAAGCCACTCTCTAGAATGAAAAGAAGGAAAAAAATATTACAAAAGTGAGATAAGATAGGCCAACTTATCCTACATATTCTGTAGGACAAAGCATTCTAATATTCTCTTATTTAAATGAAGGAAATTATTTAACTTAATATGTATGTGATTGTTTAAAACAAATTAAACCAATTTTATTTTAAAAAATTTCAGCCATTGGCTAAATTATTAAATGGTATTACCACTGTTTTTGTTAAGTTGCAATTTAATTACAAGTACAAAAAAACTGTAAATTTAACATGTAATTTCATGTTCTAATATAATCTTACATTATTAATACTAAATCCATTTTTGAATAAGGTACATTTATGTACATATATGTCTTATAAATAAATGCATGAAAAAAACATAAATTCTTGCTTCTGATAAAGCAAATCCTTTAATTTTACATCACATTCATATTTTAACAAAAACATTCAGCATGAGAAATCTAGGCTAACATGCACGTATAGAAAGTGTGGTGTCAAAATGACTATCTAAATCAGAGCAAAATCATCTTGCAGGAGAGTGTTTCTCTCTGATTTCTACAGGACCAGCAGTTTTGTAGCTAATTGACATAGATGTCTTGGTTTTGCCACAGAATTTGAAACTTGAATTACTAATGCTAATAAAATAACCTGTGAAATCCATACTCTTCATCACAAAACTGTCACCTCAGGAATTTGATTTCCAAATTTGGAGACAAAGAATGATCTTCCTGTACCACATGTGTGCTATTCCAGGGTATCAGTAAATGGTTCAGTGCTATTTAATCAAGGACTTAAACAGTGTGCTTTTCAAGAATATTTTTGGATAGCTCTGGAAGAGTTAATTTAAGCACTTGGAAGCTCAAGCTGGAAAAAGAAGTACAAATTTGATGTGGCAATTTTGTGACCTGTCTAGGCAACTGGGATGTGAACTTTACTTACCTGAATTTCTCTCTCTTTAAAGCCTTAGAATATTTAACCAGACATTCTTCTAAAACAACTAAAGTAAAAACTATGTAGAACTTATCTCCCTCTGGAGAGAGGGAAATGAATATACAAAATACACAGAGAGAGACTTTATATATGTAAATTATATATAATTTTCAATAAAAAATAAAAATTGAAAAAGAGATGGAAACCAAACATGAATAGTAACAATTTTAACTCATTTTCTTCAATCAGAGAACCTTTATTCACAAGTATACATCAACAGTAACAAAGCAGGGATCACTAGTTATTAAGAACTAATTTAATATATCAGATTACAAAAGTCACAGCCTCTGGAAATCTATAGTCATCTTCCACGTGGGCTTAAAGGGAATTGCTTAAACTAATTCCTGCTTATGACTTCTAAATACAGAATATATAGGCACTCACTTATACCAAAAAAGAAAGATATATTTCTTATTTAATTATTATATGCCACATATGAAAGAAAGGCTAAAGTAGAAAACCTCTTATTTTATATTGCTGTTATTTTTCATTCCTTAACATAAGTTTAAATAATCAGAATATGTATACACAGACACTTTTATGTATACATAAGAATATAGGAATAGAATAAGAAGCAGATTGATCATGCTACGCTTTAAGAATGAAATAATTATTTCTTATATGAAGTTATTTTTTTTATGTTTAAACACAAGAGAGATGACAATTTCAGAATATAGAAGGTATTTGGTGCTACATTCCACTGGATTTAAATGGCTATTCATAACATAATTTCATGAGAAAGTTGTCAAGGATTATGCAATGTGAAAATATTTCTCCAGAAAAACAGAATAAATAGGATCTCTATCTCTATCAATCATCTCTCTCTCTCTCTCTCTATCTCTATCTCTATCTCTATCTCTATCTCTATCTCTATCTCTATCTCTATCTCTATCTAGAGGGAGATTTATTTTAGGGGATTGGCTCACACAATTGTGGGTGGAGTGTCACGTCCAAAATCTATAGGGCTGGCCAGCCAGCAGGAAATTCAGATTAATAGTTGTTGTTATAGCCTTGAGTGAAAAATCTACAGATAAGACCAGCAGGCTGGAAACTCAGACAAGAGTTGATACTGTAATCTTGAGTCTTAATTTGTAGGGCAAGCTAGAAACAGACACATGGTTTCTGTGGTGAGGTCTTAAAGACAGAATTCCTTCTTTTGGGGGAAACCTTTGTTTTTGCTCTAAAGGCTTTCAGCTGACATATGAGGCCCATACATATTATGGATGGTAATATGTTCTACTTAAATTCAACTGATTATAAATGTTAATCACCTCCACAGACACCTTCACAGAAACATCCAGACTAGTGTTTGATCAAAAGACTGGACACGGCAGCCTAGCCAAGTTGACATATAAAATCAACCATCACATCTTCCTATTTCCCGAAGTCAAGGACTAGGTTTAAATAGTGTTTGTATTCCCAACATGCTCAGTGCAATGCCTTATAAAAGACAAGTGGTCAAGAAGCATATTATTTATTTTGAATTTAACAAAAAATTCATTGCTGAAAGCCTTGGCTGTTTATTCTTTTATGCATTCTCTACGTTTAAAGAAGTATACATCTATTTCTATCCCCACCTTTCTCCTTACTTTACACTTCCCACAAAACATTGTTTTTCTTTCAATGTGTTTGTGAAACATGTTTTATAGAATAATTTATCATTGCATTATTTTAATGTAAATATAACCTCATGGGCCTATTAATTTAGGATCGATCACATGATCAATAGGTTTTGTGCAGATATGCTATACAAGGTAGTTGGGTTTCTAGTATAGAAAGAAAGCTAGTTTAATTGACTTTAGAAATAGATCTCTTGAGTACAAGTGGAAAAGTGAGTCTTTTGGAATCATTTTTTCCCATTAAATACAATTAAACATGGATATAATATTTTTCAGATTCATGGTCAACATTAAGAGAGTAGTAGGGCAATTCCAAATACAACTCGATGATCAGTAAAGTTTAGATAATATTGATATATTTAGAATATAAACTAGACCATCAAACCTCTTAGAAGCAGCTGTTTGCTTGCTCTAAATAAAAATTCAATTTTGGTCCAATGTCAGATTACATTAGGTTTCAGCTTTTGATAGTGAGTTGGTGAGAATTTATATGACAAACTTTCAGTTATTTTTTAATCTCCTTTTTTTCTTTGTGTTATGTAGCTTTACTAAATAGGATTCTTGCTATATTTATCCTAGTTGTATACATGATTTTATCTTGTCACCTAGAGTATGAACTTCAAGCAAATAGAATTCTCTTCTAAACTTATGGATTCAGGACTCAAACTGAAATGAGTTTGGAAAAATGTTTAAAATTACAGGCTCAAGGTTGAGAGGCTTTTCCAAGATTACCTTACCAATCATTTTTACTTTTCTGGTTTTCAACTACTGTGTCATCCTTATCTATCACTCTTTTAATCTTGAACACTTTTTAACTCAGTCACCATCTTTGTTAGAGATCTAGTTGCTTTTCTTCACACATACCATGGTATTATTCTTTAATGGGTACTAACATAGCTCTAAAGAAAATCACCTGTGTCTTATTAGGCCTATATCAGGTCCTATATTGAGGAAACTGAAGAGTCTATTCCTGTTTTTAACATTAACTTAAATGATAATAATCTGTGTAACTGAACACACTATACTTCACACAGGAAATCTGATGTGAATCTTTAAAATGTCTGCTTTCTGGATTTGGAATTCCCACATGCCAAAAGTATTTTCCATTTATAAATAAATACTATTAGTTTCCTGTTAGAACAGTATTCATATATAGATGCAGGTTTTCCATAGTGTCCAGAATATTAAGTATTGAGTAATTGAAACTGAGGTTAGAAATAGGGAAACTCAATCGTCTACATTTCTTTCTCTGCTGGTGTCCCCTTTAATCAAGCAGTGCAGCCTTCAGGACATTCATCAATTCCCTTAGTAATACCTCCACTTTGTCTTTTTAGCATTTTATTCTGTTTTTTTTAAATACACAGTTTTAAAGAGAGTGGACAAAGAAGACATGCCTTTTAATGGATATAGGTAGTGAGCAAAATTTTTCCTTTAAAGTAACACATTTCTAAAGATTTAAAAATAGATCTTTTTTCATTTTTTTATTAACTGGTAAAAACATAATAAAATATACATATATACAATTATCTATTTAGTATCCTTTTACCACATAATTGTAAGAAATCAAATATAAGGTTATTGGTCATTACAATTAACCTGTAAATAGTATAAATTAGGTTGAAATTACTTTAAAGAACATTGACATAAAAGGTTAAGTGCAATGTTACTCTTTGTAGACATTCTTTTTTTTTTTTGTAGACATTCTTACGTGGAACAAATTTATGTGTGAATTACAATAAAGTTTAAACATAGAAACACTTATAATTATCTCTGGAAACAGATTTATAATTTTTTAAATATAAATCCATTACACTTTAGAGTCATTTTTTCAGTCAGTAGAAGTCTTGCAAAATCTATTAAGCTGAAAACGTATGTCTTCCACATAAGGCACTTCTGTGCTGGACAATGTGGGAAAATGGAAGAACTCGGTCAAAATGACACGGCACCATCTGCTTGGTGAGATTATGTGCTACAGAAAAAAAGTTCAATTTTTAAGTAATATTATACTGTACTGAACCAAATGTAGATAATCCAACAATCATAAATTCCACTCAGTTTATGCTTCCATGTCAACGTTTCTTAGTTATAAGGGAGAATTTGATATTCACAGAGAAGGCCTACATATGCATATACAGAAAAGCATTCAGTGAAACCTGTCTCACTCCTCAACAAAGGCTCCCAAAAAGAGAAGTCGGTAAAATGTATGTTTCCATAACTCATATGTCATCACTAAATGGAGAAATATAATAAAAATTTAAAGGAATAGGGGAACTTATATCTGATGTTCCTTTTTATTCAAATTGTTGGAACCTTTTCCTTAAAAGTTGTTTCCTTTTTCCATTATGGATTTGTAAAGATAAGAAATAATTTAATTTATTCTACAATAATATGAGAAATGTAAAGCATCAAGGTAAATTAAATCCAACTAGAATACATTTAAAATGTCTTTCAAAACCTAGAATTTTTATTTTAACAAATTTCACTTCTGTTTCATATATTAATAAAGCAAAGATAGATTTTGAAATAATTAATAGCTATGAAATTGACAATTGGTCAGGCCAAGGAAATGAATTCCACAAGAAAGGACTAAAGTGAAAAAAAGTAAAAATAAAAAAGTAAAAAATTGAAGTTCAGTTCTTGGGGCCATGGCTTAAAAGCTGAATTAACAAGCTATCAAAGACTCCTGCTTTTCAAAGTCTAAGAAAAAGGCTGAACATCCAGCTGTCATAATAATTGTATGGAGAGATGTCCACTTTGGTCATTAAAGCAAATGTTTTATTAATCTTTTCAATCATAAACATGTATTAATCAATAATTGGAATGGGCCATTTGGGCAAACTTTCTTACTACTACTTAAGGAAACTAGAGCATACTACGTATTTAAAAGAAGTAAGGCTTATCTTCCCATGATTGGTATTCAATAGTGTTTATGGTGATGCTGTGATTTTAATGATCTTCCCATTATTTTAAGAAAGGACTACATACTTATAGCAGCAGTTGTGTGTGTGTGTGTGTGTGTGTGGTGTCAGTTAACTTCATATGTGATATGGTAGTGAATTTTTTTAATCTTATATTTTTCTTGCTAACCCACTTACTAATTGTGCTTTGTAAAAAAAATTTTAAATAAAGTATCATTGCTCCTTTGTTGGGAAAATATGATTGAGGAATTAATGAGAAATGGCTCATAAGACCATTATTTTATTATATCGCCCTATATTACTATATTAAAGACAAAAACAAAAGTTTGCAAGGTTTTGCCCTAAAAAATATATATAAACTCAATGATTCACTTATTAAAGGCTACTATCATAAAAAAAGCTCTCAAATCTCCGACAGAAATATTTTCCAAAAAGGCTTGCTAGTATCTCAAAATCTATAAGCTTCCCTATGTCTTAAAAGATAAAACAAGGCAAATATGGCCCACAGGATGGGAGCCAGAGACAATAAATACACTTTGCCCAAAGATGCGCCCCAATGATTATAAACAACTTATTTTATAAAGATAGATTTCCTGCTCTCTCCTGTCTGTCTACCTTTAAGTCCACCATAACTAATCAAAAAAATATAGAGTCACTATACCTCTTTTGTTATACCTTTGTTAATTGACAACTACTTCTTAGAACTTAGAAGTTAGCCCGTAAAAGACTTTATACCTGTTTCTTCACCTAAATAGATTAAAAGCCCCTTAAAAAGACTTTTGACTCCAACCCACTACCTGTATCCCCTAGCAACTGCATTTCCTAATATGCAAATATGTTACCCTGACAACTGATAATTGATGTCTATGATTATAAAAACCTATATAAATCTAACCATATTGCTGGCATTCATAAAGATACGCCAGTCTCCTAAATACCCTACTATGTTATATCTGATCTTTTTATATATATAAAACTATAAACTATACCTTAGTCCATATGTATTCTCTTTATAGCCTATCAATTTCCTTATCCTCTATAGCGACCCCTATTTTGAAGACTTGGCTCCACAAAGAGAAGATCTCCTTGCAAGCCTGCCTCCACTACTCCCCTGCACTCCTTTAAAAATCAAATCATTGTGTTGGGGAACAAAATTAAACACACTTAATTCTTTAATTCCAGCTATTCACACTAGGTTTTAATCAAGTGGACCCACCATGAACCTTCAAGTTCCATATAATTTACTTATATCTATCATAGTTGTCTACTTCCTTTAATGCTTCAGTGCTAGCTTTCAATTCAAACACCTTTTTGCCAACTTCTATTTACCGGTTATTTGACCTAATGTGAGAACTTTGGTCTTGATAGTTAATTTGATCTCCCCACTATTCCAGTGTTGCCTTTTCCAACACGTACTAAGTGCCTGCCCCCCTGGTTCTGGCCCCTGGACCAATCCCTAGCAGGGATTTCAGCTCCTTTGCAAGAGCCAGGAGAACAGGGACACCAACCATCCAGTCCTGTGCTTGCAATATGTCTAGAATTTTCTTGTCTTAGGTTCTGTAGCATTTCAAATTTTACACTCTGAAATTTAATTTGTTTAACCAGTTATTTTTACCTAAATCAATATTTTTATAAGCCAGTATAACATTTTACATTTAAGCAGAGCTGAAATAATTCAGATAACTTTGATTTTTTTTCTTTTACGAAAACAAATGACAAAATTCCAATTTAATCCCCTCAATTTCCAGATGAGGAAAAGAGAAAGTTCAGATGATTTGTTCAGTCACAAAACTGCCAAAAGACAGAGGGGGAAAAGTCCCCTTGTCTCTTAAACATGCACAGCAAACTTCCCTCCAAACCATCTGGAAAAATACATTTGTATCAAAATATGTAGACTATTATAGTTTTATAAAATCTAGTCCATAGAGAATTTTCTATATGATATTAACTGGTAGCATTTATTGTATGACCTTTTCAAATACGATTTTATTCAATCCTCACAATAACTCTAAGAGATAGGTAGTATTGGTATATTCATTTTACAAATGAGGTAAATGAGACTTGAGTATTTACACAGCTAATATAAATATACAGTTGGACATTACTTCTAGGTCTCTCATTGACCTCAGAGTTTATTTTGTTTAACCTGTCTAATACACTGTCTCTAAAGAGAAACCAATTCTCGCTTTGTAATAGCCCAGTGTCATTAACTCTGTTTTTGTTGTATCAATGAAGGAAATATATACATTTCTTATTGTATTAAAAGAAAGGCTAAAAATATCTATAATGTAGCCTTTGTACCTTTTATATCCTAGAATCAAAATCGTATTACAAAACAGTGTTCCAAGGTAACATAAATTAAGGCACATACAGCCTCTAAATTGCTGTGACTCCCTATGCCTTGACTAATATGTGAAAGACTGTTTATGATATTTATAAATGAAATGGCAAATAGAATGTGATAAATTGAATATACATCCTTTTAGAAAAAAATTGTTTTGCTTGGGTTATAAGCAGTGATCTCGATTAAAAATTGATGAAAATACTTTAACCTCAGTGTCTTTAGAAAAGGTCAAATAAGGAAGATGTTCATTGACATTAAATTGTTTAATGCACTATTGTAAGACTGATTTTTTAATGTTGCAAGACAAGATTAGAAGAAACATTATATCTAGGATATCCACAAATATTTCAGCCTTGATTTGCATATAAATATATTTGTTTTGTCTATATACATATAAATATATTTCTACATTGACATAAAAATTACCCTAGGAATTTGAACCTAAACATTCTGATATGGTACAAAAGAATCCTGATATTATTTGCCTTGATCTATGACAAATTGAATAGTTTCTTATCGAGAGTAATTATTTATATTCTATGGCATTTGATAAAATAAATACTGTTTATTCAAGTATTTCATTATTTGCTTTGGTATTTATATCAGTTGACTCAGACTGTTAAAGCTTTGGTTAAAAATATACAAAAAAGAAAGAAAAATGGAAAGACAGAGAGGAGAGAAAGCTAGAAAAGAGAGCATAAAATCAGTGCTTCTTACACTTCCTGTGGGAAAGGATTACTTTGGTTTTTGCTCAATCTATTTTTCTTTTTTAAAACCAGTAGGTAATTTTCACCACATGAAATCCTCCAGGCAAATTTGACAACACTCTAACCAGATAGGTCCACTGATCACATATGTGGATATCGTGGCAATGTCAAATTGCTATGAAAGGTTCTATATGGTTATTTTCAATTTGGTTACAAATGGTTAACGACTGGCAGCAGTACATAGATCACGTTTTAATTAGTGCTACTCTAGAGTTTAGTTTCTCAGTGACTCTCGATGACACGGCATAGTGTTTAACACCATAACTGAGGAATATACATCACTTTTTGACTCTTATTTTTTGACTATAAGTGAGATTTAAACATATCTTTACCAAGAAATAATGTACCTGTGCCATTATGTTTACAACACATAGAAATATAAGGAGAGCAAAGGCTAACATTTTAATTGGGAATGATATTGTATGATTCAATGACAAATTATGTGGCACAAAATATAAATTTTGCGAAACTTCAGAGGAAAATCAGTAAAATACAGATACATTATGTATGTGTTAGAAATGTGGCTGTGAAATGTAGATTAAAGAGAATTTGATTACTAAATGTGTGCTGTGCTTTTCAATAGCTGTGGATAGTCATTCACTTTTTATGAAATATTAAGGAGAAATTTCTAGCTAACAGAGAAGACATTTGTTGAAGAACAATGGAGATTACAGTGATATATTTTGAAGTGAGAATTTTTAAAAATGAATGACTCAATTATTTTTGTACAAAAGAGGAGGTTCTTGGAAAGAATAATTGGAAGGAAATTCTATAGAAAGCAGAAAGAATATGTTGATTGCCTTTCTTTTTTCCTTTGACACATTCTTATGCATTATCTGTGGCATTAAAGAAAGGAAGAGTAGATTTTGAGAAATTGGCAGCCAAGAAAACAACTATGTCAAATCAATTTTCAATTACTAATAAGTGGGGGGACCTCTCTCCCTGTCTTAGGAATCTGAGTGGTAGAGAAGCATGAAAGTGACACAATGCAGAACCACTAACACTAGTTTATTTTCCATAGCCAGTTATCAGATCAACGAGAGAACCACATCTGCAATATCTCCATGCATTTTCAAACTCCAATGCTTATATTCAATCATTTATTAAAAGACCTGACGTGGCCCCTTTGCAGGACGGGGGATGGACATATAACACAAAGAGACA
>VBSM01000413.1:20850048-20896286 GCA_008086735.1 Cheirogaleus medius
CCCCCAAGATCAATTCTTAAGCTGCACAATTATATGGCAAGTCTGCTACAAGACCAAACTCTGTTTTTTCTCCTTTGTCTCAACATCTATTTCTGTTCTGTACCCCTCCAGGAGTGTCTACATAACACTTTTGGATGGATCCACAGTGCTGCCTAATTCAGTGCCCAAGTTGGGTGTATACATCTTAGGTCATTTTATTTGTTGCCTGTATATTTCTGTGTTCTTCATAGTACTAATGCCCGTTTGTTTCCATTCACAGCTGTGTAAATTACATAATGTGTCGCTAATCCAAATTATGCAGAGAATCAGAGATTGACTGTTCTTTATATCTGAGAGCACCCTGACCCACTGGTGTTTATTTAACCTCCCTTTTCTGTGCTTTAGCTGCTCATCCTCCTAGGCCTGTCATTCCTTACATAATTAACTGTATATTTTTAATTCTCTTCCTAAAAGGATATTTTACATATCAACTATACTTATGTTCTATATATAGGTTTAGAAATGATTTTTATTGCCCATTTTATTCTCTGTTACTTTTCTATTCCATAGTCTATTATTTTATAAAATTGCTTCTTTTTTTGAAACTTTCTTAATGTAATTTAAACCTTATTATCTTTCTTCATCTGTCTCTCTGTGTACATGTGTGCAATTTTTTCACCCTTTCTTTGGTTTATTTTTCTGTTTAATTTTTTTTAATATAGCACACTTTCTTGTTCTACATAATATCTCTATCTGAAATGCCCTTTCAATCATTTTTTTTCTGGAAGAAGATGAAAGAAAGAAAGCCTGGTGAATGGCAAAGCCACTGATTAATCTCTGGGTGTCATCTGACCATAATAGCAATTAGGCAATCAGACTGGTTGAGTTTTCAGAGGAATTTAATGTAAAGGAAATGGAGCAGAAAACTAAAGTCTGAGCCTTGGCTTTCCTGAAGCCATAATTAGCAAAAAAAGAAGATAAAGAAGACACACAGTCAGAAAGAATTTAGCTAATAGGACTAAAATGATAACTAGGGTAGGGATGTATACTAAAACAGCATCAGCAACGTTTTTTCTACAAATGGAAAAATAGTAAATATCTTAGCCTTTGTGGTCCATATGGTCTTTTTATTTCACCATAGCGTGAAAGCAGCCAAAGACAATATTTAAATGAAGGGGTACAGCTGTGTTTCAATACACATTTATTTATGTAAATTTGAATTTCATATAATGTTTACATGTCACAAAATTGTATTCTTTCTATTTTTCCCAACCATTAAAATATGTAGAAAACATTCTTGTCTCCTGGACCACACACATAGGCAGTGGGTTGAATTTGGCCTGGGGGTCCTCATATGCTGATCCTTGTCTTACAAGAATGAAAGAACATTCTATGAGAAATGAAGTGTCTGAAGCAGCCAAAGGCAGCATATTCATGTTTTTATTTTCAAATACAGCTCTGGACAATATCCTTGACATAGTTAGTGCTCAATAAATGCTTCCCAATAAGAACTAAAAGATGAACAATTGGGAATTTTGATGTTACAGGTGACTTTGAAGATATCTCTTTTGAAAGAGATAAAATCATGAAAGCCAGTTTGAAGTAGGGTCAATTTAGAGTGAAACGCCAGGAAATGGAAGTAACATTCCAGAAAGCTTGTTCAAAAGTCAGAGGCTAATTAGAGAGATGGTTGGAAGGGAAAGCAGATGAATCCAATCAATGTTGTTGTAAAGTTTGTTTCTTAAATTTAGGGGGCAATGTGTATGTTTGAATACTTGGAGATATAATTAAAGCTTTAAGTGAAATGTAGGCTGGGGCTTTCTGATAGCAAAGGATAGTGGACAAATCTAAGATTAGAGAGAAAGATGAGCGGAGTCATGACAGGAACTTGCTGAGTTGGATGCAAGGAAAATAGAGGTGCTTGTGACAAATGTTTTTCTTGTCTGTAAATGATGCGGGATGTGCTGAGAGGGGGAATATGAAGAAAAGGAAGGAAAGATGGGAATTTGGAGACTTTAGGGTGAAGTATTTTTAATAATTAATCACTATAAGAAATAAAAATGGCAAAATCTCAGAAGAAGACAAGTGAACATATTCTTCTGTTTGACTTCCTTAGGTCTATAGATGCAAATCAGGAACTATTAACACTATTTAAATTGCTACATTTTATGTCATCAATAGTAACACAACTCGTACTCCTTTAAAATTTTGGGAAAGGCTAATATATATGCAAGAAATATGTGATTCAGTATGGAAATTACCAAAAGGGAATAGGATAAGTTATGAACTAGTATTTTCTTTTTCTTATTGACTCTCATCCTCGTTAGTCCCAACGTCTTATTAATTTATTTCGCTCTAATTGGTAGTACATGTTTCTATAAAAAGGTGATTGAATGATACACTTTTACTTAATTCCTGACAATTTTCCTCATCAGTATGTGTTGTCTTAATCTTATTTTCCATCTCTGGTATTTTTTGTCTTCTTTTTATACCATTAAATGCTTAACTGATGTGAAAAACATTCCTCTACCATTCACATTCATGGAAATAATTATTAATCTATGTAATCTGATAAAATAAGAGTACTACTGTAAAATGGGACCTCATAGACTATAATCAAAATAATGGAATAAAACAAAGCAAAAAAACTCAGGGTGACTGTCAGGAAACTTTTAATGGCTTTGTAAAAATGATTATAAGTCTAGTCAGGGATATCTTACGGGAATGGCATACAAATAGAAAATAATTCCCAGCAAAGCAGTTTATTTTACTGTTGAATAGTTTTGTAGCAAACAGAGGGGTGGATATTGCTCCTGGTTCAGCAGTTGTTTGGCTGACAGTTATGTGTCAGGTCACTCACGCTTTTCATTACCTTGGCAGGTTTTGTGGGTAGCTTTTACAAACAGTGACGAATTTGTAAACAATTTCCCTATGTGCTGAGCCTTTCACCAGCCGGAGGGCCCACTCTTTTCCCACCTCTTCATGCCTTTCAAGTACATATTTTACATAGTGTTTATTTCTCACAAAATAGGTTCTTTCCAATGTCATTCAGTATACTTCTGAAGAAAAGTTTGACATACAATGTGAATTAATCGGATCAGGGTAACTAACATAGAAAACGATGTTTCAGTAGGAACTGATGAATGAACGTACAATACTTTATCGTGAACATGTGCTGAGGGTAGACTTCTGCCTCCAGGTTTGTGCTGTCTCCTCCAGGGTGTCATGAATGTTGCTCAGGTTGATGCCGCTGGCAGTCACCTGTAATGGTTATGGCACATTCTATGAAATGAAGTGAATTTCATAACTCCAGAGCTACCGTACATTGAGTGCTTAGTTTTTGCTTTTTTTTTTTAATAAGAAAACACTATTGTTATATGTTCCTAAAGGTCATAATACTGGACTGGATCTTAAAAATTATGAACGCTCTAGATGCTTCCTGAATTAGATCTGAAGTTTGGAGAACAGTAAATCACACACTGGATATCTCATTGCAAAGTGCTCTGGTAGTAACATTATTTTCCGAATCTTATGCAAATAGAAAAACCACCTATCATGGTTGTGCTGCCTGAGGAGGGTATTCAGTATAGTTACTAAATGCCAAACGTGGTATATCGGCTGTCAGTATTACCTTTAAATAAAAATAAATACTTAGCAATGTTAATAATGAAAGCATTGTTGATTTTGTTTCATGATTATTAAATATCAAATGTATGTGTTGAAAGAGATCTCTGCTCAGAAATTGTTTTTATATGAATTAGAGAAGAAATAAAATATTATTCTAATTTACTTAGAAGATAATAACTGGACTATAAAAATAAATGAAATTAGAGATTAGTTTTTAATGATCAGATATAAATAATAAGTCAAGTGAAACTCCAGATATGTAATGTGCTCATCATTACACATATATTTTATGTACAATTTAATAAATTTCTCTTCTTAACAGTTCTCAACTGTAATTAATAGACTAATGAATAAAAGAAAAACCTGAAAACATAAATCATGAGCTAAAGGACATTTTTCACATCCTTCTTCTTATGGTGTGTCTGTTAGTCTGAATCACAAAGGCTTATGTATCCCTTCAACAATCACCTATTGATGAAATGAAGAAAAGGAGGAAATAGAGGGCATTATTTGGCCCCATTCATGGCCATCTAACACAAACTATAGAATCTTTGACCAGAAGGCATTTCTAGGGTAAAAGAGCAGAATAAAAAGCCTTGGGCAGATTGAGAGATTTTATAAAATTTGACCTTGATATTAAATTTAAAAATTAAATAATCATTGTGAATAAATATCTTATTATAATTTCTCTAAGCTTCTGATTCAGCACAGATTAGAAGACACCTGCAATCATTTCCAGAGGATTTTGTGACTTCTGACAAGACCATGGATGTGCCATGGGGATAGCCACTAATATTTCGAGAAGCTCTGATATACTTTAGTGTGACATATATTCTGTAAAAGAGACTTGAGATGGAGAAAGTTGGGGAAAAAATATTGGACTTTCTGAAGTTGCTAAGTTAAAAAAAGTAGTAAAAAAATGAAAGAACTACATTTCATTAGAAAAATAAGTAATTAAAAACAAAACATTTATTTTAAAGGGATCTCATTTATCAGTGATTTCTATATATATTTTACGAACTTAAATATGCTCTATATACTGGTTTATTTGATTAAACCCTTTCTATGTACATATTTAACATTTAATGCTGACCGTATTAAAGCATCAAACATTCATTTTACCCATGATATTGTCATGTCCATGTTATACTTTAAGATATAAATTTTATTTTTTATTTCCTACATTACAGGATGAAGTCTGTCCCAAAGTTGAGGGAGCTGAAGTTCAGAGATGTGTGTGGGCATCAGCTGTTAATGTCAAAGACAAGTTCATTTATGTTGCACAGCCAACCTTGGACAGAGTCCTCATTGTTGATGTGCAATCCCAAAAAGTTGTTCAGGTATGAATATTGAACTTTTGAGAGTAAATTTTTAAAAAATATTTATGTTAATGCAATAGTGTTTACCAGGTGACTTGTACATTGCCTTTGATTATCATTGACAACATGTTTCTTTACTTGAATAACTCAAAAATGTATGCATTTAAAAAAAATCTCTCATTCTACTTCTTGAGCCTAATGAATTAAGGAAGTAATTTAAATATCTTTTGTTTTAAAAAATTTGATTCTTAACCACATCATAATATTAACATGACTAGTTGCACACAAATCACCCTCTTAGTTGCTTATTCTGTTTAGAGCAAGGAAGGCCCAGTCAGCGGCCAGTTAAGATATTCCTAGTTATTATGACAGAATCAGAATTAAATCTTTTTTGTTTTGTCATTAGCAAAAGCCAAGACAATAGTATGCTTCACTAGATAATAGTACTTTAGTAGAATTTACTAGTTAGTAGTAAAATAAGTAATATATATGTGGGTTAATGATAAAGATAGCAATCTCTAATAAACATTGCCCTGGTCATGTTTTCACAATCCTCTGACTTCATATTTCAAGATTGAGCCATTAGCCATTTCTGCTCTTTCTCCTTACTTGAATTATGTTGCAAAACAACCAATGAGAGGTGCAAGTCCTGCATCTAGTTAGTCTGTCTCCAGAGTCTGGACCTTGGATTATTTTTATCTATTGCCTCTCAGCACAGAGGAAATAGACTTAAATAGCTTTATGAGATACATATAATCTATTAAATGGAAATATGTTTTAAAATAACTCAAACAGTTTTCTCTCTGCTTTCACACCACAGCAATAATCAACACAGACTTCTATTAACCCAAAATATGTGAGGATTTCTCCCCACCAGCAAACAATCCATCAATTCTGCAGTAGACACAATTCCAAAACCATATGCCTGGAGATATTGTCAGTGAGATCCCATAGGTTGAGGAATCAGTCCCACAAGCCTGCCCCAACTTCTGACATCCGTTAGAAGTCTAGTCCTCCAGAAATTCTGATTGACCAGCTTCAAGTTGGTGTTCCCATGACCTTCTCTTTTGGTTCAATTAATTTGCTAGAGTGGCTCACAGAACTTAGGGAAACAATTACATTTATCATTTTATTATAAAGGATAATACAAAAGACACAGATTAAGAGATGCACAGGGCAAGGTGTGATGGAAAGGGTACAAAGCTTCATGCTGTCCCTGCATGTGCCACCCTCCAGGAACCTCCACATGTTCTGTTATCTAAAAATTCTCTGAACCCAGTCCTTTTTTTTTTTTTTTTTAATGAAGGCTTCATTACACAGGCGTAATTGACAACCCTGTACAAAATGTGATTGGAAAAAAAGAGTATGATCTCATACTAATAGACTGAATGGGGAATCCTAGCAAGGCCTATCTATTTAGATATCTCTGGCCTCTCTGTATAGCATTCTTTACTGCAGGGTATGGGGCAAGGCTCTCTCTGTCTTATGAACTAACAATGAGATTCGAGTCCTGCCTTGGGTGGATGAAAGGAGGGCAGAAGACGGTAAGAGAGAGATTCTATTTCCTGAGGCCTGTTTCTGGGGCCTAAAGTGCCCCAACATTATAACAATGGCTGTGTTAGTTATGAGCTAGGAACCATAGAGTGTTTCTCAATAGAGATAATGGACACTACAAGAAAATGAAATATTATTAAAAGACTAAGTAGAAGTAAAAGATACTCTAATATTATGTGGCCAGTGAAAAAATAATTTTAAAACAAGAGCAAAATTTGTTTTACTGTGTCAGACACACAAGAACATAGACTTTACCACCAATGTAAATTGAAACAGAACTGAAACTGGAATCATTTCCTTCAGGAATGAGGAAAATTAACTGTGCACTAAATTCATTCTGATAGTGCACAAAGAAATTGGTAAACATGTGATCAATTAAACTGTTAACTGTCAACAATAAAACAAATATACTCTGTGTTTAAGATGGAACTTTTAAAAAAAATTGGGAGTAGCTTTCAGAGCATGCAGGAGCCAGGGTGAGCAAAAATGACCTTGTCTTTGAAATTTTGGGAATCTGTGTTTTGATTGCTGATTAGTGCTTCTGATTACAGAGGTAAAAAGGAAGAGGTGGGTGAATATTGTTGTTGCACCTCTCCCATTGTTGCAAGCTCTTCCTCTAGCTGAAGGGATTTCCAGGGGTTTATAGGTCTGGTGTCCTTTTCTACTCTGCTTTCATTTTTCTCTTATTCTCCTTCTGGGAACTAGAGATTGAAAACTATATAAAGGTCATTCAAGGACAACTGCATGCATGGCGGAAACTAGAATGCTACCATGCATGTCCGGGGAAAGGCTCAGAAAAGACCTGAGAAGACCTTAAGTTTACATCTCAGGCTGATTCTTGCTACAGAGACAGCCCACAAAAATTTTAAAAAATAACAATAAACAAAAAGAACAATTACAAAACAACAAATCCAGGGAAGAGAAAGAATCTGATTTCTAGAGTTATCATGTTATTAAATTTGAATATTCAGTCTTCAACAAAAAGTCAGAAGGCATGCAAAGAAACAGGAAAGTATAGTCCATTTAAAGGAAAACAAAATGAATCAATAGAAACTGTTCCTGAAAAAGACA
The DNA here is from genome assembly GCA_008086735.1 of Cheirogaleus medius. NCBI lineage: Eukaryota > Metazoa > Chordata > Mammalia > Primates > Cheirogaleidae > Cheirogaleus > Cheirogaleus medius. The sequence continues at coordinate 20,857,599 of VBSM01000413.1, forward strand.
TGAGGCAGATCTACTAGACAAAGACATTAAGAGAACTGTCTTAAAGATGCTTAAAGAATTTAAAATGTGAAGGAAGTCAAGAAAACAATGTATGAACAAAATGGAAATATTAATAAAGAATAAAAAAACTTTAAAAAGTTCTTTCTTTTATAAAGAAATTCAGGAGCTGAAAATTACAAAAATTGAAATGAAAAATCTACTAGAGGGATTCAAAAGCAGGCAGAGGAAAATATCAGCAAACTTGAAGATAGGACAATGGAAATTATTGAGTCTGAGTAACAGAAATAAAAATGATTGAAGAAGAGTGAACCAAGCCTAAGGGATCTGTGGGAGACAATCAAGTGGTATGATATATAATTGTGGCAGTCACAGAAGGAGAGAGAAAGAAAAAAGGACAGAAAGAATAATTGAAGAAATAATGCTGAAAACTTTCCAAATTTTATTAAAGACATGAATATAAACATCTATGAATATCAAAAAAGTCCAAATAGAATGAACTCAAAGTTAAAAACATCAAGACACATTATAATCAAACTTGCAAAAGCCAAAGACAAAGAAAGAAGTGAAGTATCACACGAATGGAAAAACAAACACCACATGGAGTCACCATTGAATTGGAACTATTCGAACAATGCTTCTGTGCACATATGGAAATAACATTCATCTGAAATCAAGCAGGCAGTGGGGGAGGGGTTGTGTAAATTCACACCTAATGGGTAAAATTCCCACTATCTGGGGGATGGGAACACTTATAACTTTGACTGAAATAGTACAAAAACTATTTATATAACCAAAATTTTGTACCCCATAACATTCTGAAATTTAAAAAAATAAATTAAAAAAATTTCATAGAGTAAAAAAAAATTTTTAAAGATCATATCTTAAGCAAAGAGTGAAAGTTCATCCCCCTCCATCCCCATTTAGATACCCTTATTTTCTTCTCTTGCATGAGTGCTCTGGCTAGGATTTCCAGCACTATGTTGAATAGAAGCAGTGACAGTGGGCATCCTTGTCTTGTTCCAGTTCTGAGTAGGAATGCTTTCAACTTTTTCCCATTCAGTATGATGTTGGCTGTGCATTTGTCACATATGGCTTTCATAATTTTGGGGTATGTGCCATCTATGTCTATTTTAAGAGTTTTTATCATAAAAGGTTGCTGAATTTTGTTGAATGCTTTTTCTGCATCTATTGAGATGATCACATGATCTTTGTTTTGTTTATGTGGTGAATCACATTTATGGATTTATGCATATTGAATCATCCTTGCATCCCTGGGATGAATACTTCTTGGTTACAGTGGATTATTTTTTTGATGTGCTGCTGCATTTGGTTTGCTAGAATATTATTGTGGATTTTATATGTATATTCATAAGGGATATTGGTATAGTTTTCTTTTTCTGTTGTGTCTTTTCCTGGCTTTTGTATCAAGATGATACTGGCTTTGTAGAGTGAGTTGGGGAGGATTCCTTCCCTCTTGAGGTTTTGAAATAATTTTTGCAATATGGGTACCAATTCTCCCTTGTAGGTCTCATAAAATTTGGCTGTGAAATCATCTGGTCAAGGCATTTTTTGTTGTTTTTGAGAGATGTTTTATTGCTGTTTCAATTTTGTTGCTTCTAATTGGTCTGTTCGAGAGTTCTGTCTCTTCCTGGTTGAGCCTTAGGAGGTTGTGTGTTTCCAAGAATTTGTCCATTTCCTAAACGTTTTTGAGTTTATGTGCATAGAGATTTTTATAGTATTGACAGATCATATTTCTGTGATATCTGTTATAATATCTCCTTTGTCATTTCTGATTGAGCTTATTTGTGTCATTTCTATTTCTGGTTAGGGTAGTGAGAGTTCTATCAATTTTGTTTATCTTTTCAGAGAACCAACTCTGTTTCATTAATCTTCTGTATTATTTTTTGTTTTCAATTTAGTTCTGCTGTGGCCTTGGTTATTTCTTTTCTTCTGCTTGGTTAGGGATTGGTTTGCTCTTCCTTTTATAGATCCTTTAGATGATTCATTACATTGTTGATCTGTGATCTTTCTGTCTTTTTGATGTAAGCATTTAAGGCAATGAATTTTCCCCTTAGGACTGCTTTTGCTAAATCCCATAGATTTTGATAACTTGTGTCCCCTTTGCCATTTAATTGAAGGAATATTTTTGATTTCCACCGTAATTTCCTCCATGACCCCATATCATTCAGCAGTAGGTTGTTTAATTTCCATGACTTTGTGTAGAATTGAATGTTTTTGTTGGAGTTGATTCCTCATTTTATTCCAGTATGGTCTGAGAAGATACATGGTACTATTTCCATTTTTATGAATTTGTTGAGAGATGTTTTGTAGCCTAAGATAGGATCAATCTTAGAGAATGTTCCATGCACTGCTGAGAAGAATATATATTCAGTAGTGTTTGGGTAGAATGTTCTGTAAATGTCTGTTAGGCCCTTTTGCTCTAGGGCCCCATTTAAGTCCAGTGTTTATTTATTTTCTGCTTGAAAGCTGTGTCCAGTTCTGTCAGTGGGATGTTAAAGTCTCTGGCGATTATGATTTTGCTGTTTATGACTTTGTTTAGATCTAGTAAGGTTTGCTTTATGAATCTGGGTGCACCTGTGTTAGGTGCATAAATATTTAGTTTTTGTTATGTGTCCATGATGCATTGCTCCCTTTAACATTATATAATGACTGTCTTTGTCTTTCTTTACTATTGTTGATTTGAAGTCTGTGTTATTTGATATGAGAATGGCTACACCTGCTTTCTTTTGATTTCCAAACACATGGAATATATATTTTTAATTCCTTCACCTTGAATCTGAATGAATCCATGTGGATTAGATGTGTTTTCTGAAAACAGCAGATACTTGGCTGTATTTCTTTATCCATTCAGCCAGCCTATGTTTCTTGAGCAAGGAATTCCAGCCATTTACTACTTATTAAATAACTACAATAATCAAAATCATGGGCTACTAGCATAAAGATATACATGTAGACCAATGGAATAAAATAGAAAGCCCATAAATAAACCCTTACATATATGGTGAAATGATTTTTGACAAGGGTCCCAAGACCATTCAGTAGAGTAAGGACCATCTTTTCAACAAATGATGATGGGAAAACTGAATATCCACATGTATAAGAATTAAGTTGGACCCCTACCTAACACCATAACCAAAAATTAACTCAAACGGATAAGAGATCAAAATGCAAGACCTGAAAGTATAAAACTGTTAGAAGAGAACATGGGGCAAAAGCATTATGACATTGAGTTTGGCAAGAATGTCTTGGTTATGACACTAAAGTCATAGGCAATCAAAGAAAAAGTAGACAAAAGTGGACTTCATAAAGATTTTGTATCCAAAGATGATATCAACAGAGTAAAACGGAAACCCACAGAATAGAAGTAAATATATGCAAATAATATATCTGATAACAGATTAATATCCAGACTATATAGCAAATGCCTAAACTGAACCACAAAAAAATAAGCAACTGGATTGAAATTGGCAAAGGACTTCAATAGATATTTCTCCAAAGAATCTATACATATGGTCAATGAGTACATAAAAAGATGTTCAATATCACTAATCATTAGGGAAATGCAAATAAACTACAGTGAGATACTATCTCATACCCATAAAGATGACTATAATAAAATAAACAGAAATAACAAATACTGGTAAGGATATGGAGAAACTAAAACCCCATGCATTGTTGGTGGAAATATAAAATGAGAGAGCTGTTGTGAAAAGCAATATAGTGGTTTCTTAAAAAATTAAAAATAGAATTGTCATGTAATCCAGCAATTCCAGTTTTAAGTATATACCCAAAAGAATTGAGAGTAGGATCTTAGATATTTGTACATTCATGTTCATAGCAGCATTACTCACAATAGCTAAAATGTGGATGCAACCTAACTGTCTGCCAACAGATGAATCAGTAAAATGTGATATATACATGCAATGGAATATGAAGGCAATTCTGACATATGCCACAACATAGATGAAATGTTAGGACATTATGCTAAGTGACATAAGTCAGTATAAGACAAACACTGTATGATTCCACTTATGTAAGCTACTTAGAGGAGTCAAAATCATAGAGACTGACAATAAAATGGTGGTTTCCAGGAGCTAAAGAGAAAGGGAATAAAGGGAATTATTGTCTAATGGATATAGAGTTTGAATTTTATAAGGTAAAAAGAGTTATGGAGTAGTAATGATGGTTGCACAGCATTAAGAATATATTTAAGTACACTTAAACATGGTTAAGATCTGAAGGGCGCAGTGGCTCACACCTGTAATTCTGGTATTTTGGGAGGCCCAGGCAGGAGGATCTGTTGAGCCCAGGAGTTTGAGATCAACCTGAGCAAAATAGCAAGATCCTAACTCTATAAAAAATAGAAAAATTAGCATGATGTAGTGGTGTGTGCCTGTAGTCCAAACTATTTGGGAGGCTGAGGCAGGCAATTTTCTTGAGCCCAGAAGTTTGAGGTTGCAGTAAGCTATGATGATACCACTGCACTCTAGCCTGGGCAACAGAGCAAAAATTAGTTAATATGGTACATTTCATGTTAGGTATATTTCACCACAATAAAAAATGAAAAAAGACTAATAAAGTAGATGAATCTTTGGGGATTTTGGCAAAGAACAAGGAGAAAAATCACAATTATCACTATTAACATTAAATGAAAGAAGATACAAGCACTTTCTTGTTGTGAATAAAAGCTACTTAGAAAATGTTAAAGATCATTCTTGTAAATTTTGAAAAGATTGGGAAAGACCTAATTAAAGAAAAAATTTAAGTTAATAACATGAAACCTAAGAAGAAACAAAGAATACTTTTTGATCAATTAAATGAACTGATATAGGATTATTAAAAAAAAAAAATTCTCTCCTCAAGGGTTTTAGAGGTAAAAGTTCTACCAAACACTAAAAGCAACATGTTAGTGTGCAGTTTGATGGCATTTAGTAATCTAAAAACATGTATCTTCATGGACTAGGTAATTGACTTCCTGTTTCATTCTTTCTACCTGCTCTAGGAAGAAGAGTATTTTCCAAATATCTTCAGGGATGGCTTGTTGACAGGAATCTAAAAAGCCAGTTTAGGCCTGACACAATAATTCAGATTTTTTTCTCATAGTCACTGTTTATTCTCAGACATTCTACTACCAAAGACAAATCTTCACCTTCTCTTGATACATTCTTCCTCAAGCCACCATTTGTCAGCCATATTGCCTCACTTTCTATAGCTGCCTTCCATTTGGAGAACAGTGGGAACCCAAAACAACATATCAAACATGTTCCTTTTATAGGAAAAACATGGGAACTTAATCCTTAGAGCAAAAACACAAAGGCATTAGTGTGTAGTGGGGTTTGCTCACTTGGCTATGGAGAGGTGTGTGATGGAGGTGATTATCACCCTTTATAAATTAAAAAAAAAAGACTTGGAATTATGAGGATTATTTAATACATTGCTGGAAAGAAGGAGAGTGAAATAAAAGCTATAGTAATTTGGGCTATTCTGTGACACATTCATCTATAAAAATTCACCTTAGTTATGAAATAAAAATTTCCATACAGGGTACACTCAGTATAGTATTCTTTCTGACAAGAAAACCACTTTTTAAGACTTATTGTTGACTGTAAATATCAACCTCAAATTTTAGATATATGCCACTAAAATACATAAATTTCTCTGAAAATTTTTGAATTTTGCTAGTTTTGAGTTTATCTAAGCTCTCTTTTTTGCAACCATATATAACTTAAGCCTGTGCATCTCATAACTTTACTACCTGCTGAGTGAAATAGCACATCCTTATATTTGCCTTAACATTACCTTAGTAGTATGTGAATTTCAGTCCTCAAAAGAACATGCTTAAAGGTGAATTATTAATATGCTAATGACTCTATTTTTATATTTGGAAATACTTCATCTGTTAGAATTTTAAATTCTCTCAAAGCTTTCCCTAGTTTAAAAACATATAAAATGACAGAATTTATAGACATGGATATTGGACTTCCTGTTTTATAAATTAATAATCCTAGTAATGCAAGTTTGAAAACTACTTAAAGAATATTTCTACCTACTAAAAATCTAAATAAAAAAAACCCTTTACTTGTGACTGAAGGTTTTATTTATATCCAAAGACATCGCACACTTTTAGAGTTACAATGAACTGCAAAGTACCAAGTTAATTTTGTAAAGTGTAAAATATCCTTTCTTAATTTGGCCACTTTTGTCAAGTGAGCCCAGATTAGAAGTTAGCCCTTTTTGTAAAATGATATTTTACTTTCATTCAGTATGCTATACATCTGTTTATTTATTTTTTATATAACCTGAGCATATTATACAGAGGCAACTAAGAGTAATACTTATAATCAAAATTTAGTTAATGACCTTCCAAATATTATAGAATATACTGTAGAACAACAGCAGGGGTATAGAAATGAAACAGTGAAGTCCAAAAGCAAAATGTCTTATCCTTGAAGAAAATAATAACATAAAAGAAAGTAAGTAACACTACCTTTATTTGAATTTAATCTTTGGAGCTTTCTTATTCAACCTAATTAAAGTAGGTCCCTAGTGTTTTATACTGATCTCATCTATGAAATCATATTTCTGACTTTTGCATATGTTTGTCTAGACTGGTATTAAATGTGCATTTTGGGACTAAATATTTTTTTACATTTAAACTTCATTTTATATTTTATCATAAAATAACAAATATTTTCTTGACAATATAAGATTTTACAAACTTTGTGATAAATTATTAGCATTAGGGGATCATTGGTATGCTTATTTTCAGCGGATACATCTATATCATTTTTATTTGCAGCTAAAAAGTAAAGGTCACTTTTTTTTAACAGAATCTATAAACTAGGTGTTGGTTTAAATGTCAAATAGTTTCAGTTATTACTTTTCTTACCATTAACGTTTTTGGCAGAATGGCGCACAGGTGATATTTTGTGGCATAAAAGATTAACTAGTAAACAACTGACCTCATTTTGTCTTCTATGGAGTGAGATCAGGTTCTGCTTGGATGCAGAGGGGCTTATTGTAAAACCTTGGGAGTATTCTTAAGTATCATCAGCAGTCTCCTCAGGCCATTAGCACATTATCTTGAGAACCACATCATTAGTTTAAATTAAGTTCACTTAATTAGCCAGCTGGTACTTTCCTTGTCAGACTGATAAACAAGCTGTGCTTCACTGTTCTGTCATGTCAAGACTAAGCCTGAGTTCTGTATATCTTTGTTGCTGCTATCAGTATTTCATCTTTAGAGATTGATACAACTAGTCTGTGACCAGGGCATCACAGCTTTTAAATTTTAGTATTTGTTGCACCCCCTCCCAAGAAATATGAATTTATTAACATTATATACATTGGAATTAGGAGGGAGTTAAGGTTTAGAGATCAACAAAAGGAATAAAAAATCTTATCATATAAGTAAATCATATTCTTAATGTTTTAAAAAAATCTTTAAAAAATGCTTTTATCAGTATCTTTATAAAGCTACAAAAAATAAAAACTTAAATTTTTATTATTATGCCATGTATTTTAACATATTTTTACATAAGGCTTGGGATAAAAGTTCATTCATAATAATAATGTAACACTCTCAAAACAGTATTTACATAAGAAATTAAGAAATGTGGATTTTAGAATCTGAATATATACATCATTATTATTAATTTAGTAAAGTGACAAAATATTATTATTTGAAATCTATTTCTGAAAATGTTTAATAATTCAATAAAACATCAGAAGAAAGATAGTGGTTCAATAATCTGAATATCACCAGGCTAAGCAAAAGCTACTATGTGCACATATCTAGTAATGTTTATTGTCTAGAAGAAAAATTTCCAACCTACAGTAATAGGACCATTTATTTAAATAAAAGCTTCCAGAATCATTCACTAGATCAAAACTGATCACTTTTTTTCTGTTATGACGGGGTTCAAATCACCAGCTACAAGTAAAAGTCTCATTTCCATAGACTTCTCAAGGCAGAGAGAGTTTGAAAACAATTTTTCTAGCAAAATAATATTGTTGGTCAAATGCAAATTATACTAAGCAATAAATGAACATTCTATGGCCATTAATTTTGAGGTGAAAGAAAAGCACATAAACAGTGTTTTTTCTTAATCGTGTATTCCTGAATATTATATTTAACTTATATCACTTTTCCTGAATTAAATTGATGGTGATTGAGAAACAAAAAACATGTACGCCAATAGTCTCCAAAGTGGAGCATATGCAACCCATGGAAGATAAAGGTGACTAGTTATGGGAAGAGAATCCTATGGCATCTATTTATATTTCTTTTGTGTCTTTAAAAAAGAATCACATTTCATTTTATAAACATTTAATATATGGACCAATATTGAAGGCCTGAATTCATCTGTACGTTAGATGGTCAGCTATCATATAGTGGACGTGAGAATCTGGAGAGGAAAGTGGGAATTTTATCATAGGGAGGGAGCCACATGGGTAGTACACTTGGGCTTTTGTTTTCTTTGGTCTGCACAAAAGGGACAACAGTAGTGCATACTTCCACAAAAAGGTTATAATGAGGATTCAATTTTTTAAGATTTATATTTATAAAATAATCAGAAAAAAGTTGGATGTATAATAAGACTGCTGCAGGAGTATAATTGTTTTTGTTAAGTAAAATAATAATAATGATCTTAATAATAGTAATTAGTTGACATACTAACAACTTTACAACTTATTTTGCACAATTAAGTAGATTTATATTCATCAATATAAGTATAAACTGAATACTACTATTTACTAAATATTTAGCCTAGAACCTATTGGATGGAGACAGACAATAAAATTAAATATACTAAAACACAAATTATTTGGTATGTTGATAAGTGTTACTGGAAAAGGTAAAATGGTGGAGGAAGACTAGGCAAGCTTGGGAAAGCTAAGGATGCAGGGACATTCACAAAGTGAAGGTAGGTTACATTATTAAATAGAGTGGTCGAACTGGCCTGGCTAAGAAGATGAGTTCTGAGCAAAGATGTCAAGGAAGCAGACATTGGGATATACAGGGTAAGACCTTTCCTGGGAAAGGCCCCCCAGAAGGCAGAAGTGTGACTGACATGTTGGATGAACACAGCACATGAGTGCAAGAGCTTCTGTATCAGAGATATCAAGGAGAGAGTAGTAGGTGAGGCAGTCAGAGAAGACTGGAGAGTGTCAGATCAGGGAAGTCCTGATGGTAATTTTAAGGACATTTGTCTTTTACCCTAAGAGAAGATCTTGTAGTATTTTGAGCTGATTAGTGGCATGATTTGCTTAATGCTTAAAAAAATACTTTGAAAAAAAAATACTTTGAAAATTGATTGTTATGTTCCTCCTCCAGGTACATATATATTAATTTATTTGAAGGCATGAACTGCCTTCTGATACTGCCTGGAAAGTATTTACATAAATAAAAAAAATCACTCTAATGAATCTAGTTAGAAAGATTAAAGAGCATAAAGTTAGGAGTTAGGCATCATGCAATGAGGTTAGAGAAGACTGACTGTTCATGGTGATAGCAGAAATGTTGCAAAAAGATCATCATTCAGAAGGTAGATCCAATTGCATGAGGATGTGAGGTGTGAGAGAAGAAAGAAGTCAAGGATAATAAAATATTTGCAATCCCTAAAATGTGGAGAAACATTTAAACTATTTTATGACACAGAGGCCCACAGGTTTTCTTGTGGCAAGAAATGTTTTAAAAAGTGTCAAAATACTGCTTTTCTGTTTTACAAAAAGGAAATAGTCTAAATTTACTTATCCTTTAAATTTCAGGAGTATACTAGGAGATATTGTGTAAAATGCAACATTTAATTTATCTCTTCCAAAAGCTGATGATATTAGTAGAAACCTACCTACTTTTTGACTGAAAATTGGATTGTGAAAAGATTATCCTAAAAATGGTCACTTGGAAATGTTTCTATCATTATTATATGGTTTTTTGATGAAAATCATATAAATGTTCCCTCTATAAAATGTGTTATATTATACTTGAAAACTTGTAGATATATTTTTCCTAAGAATTAAAATTTTCTAAATAAAGTATATCACATTACTATTCACCATTTTTATCTGCAGGTCTTTTTCAGTTCTGATGAACTTTTATAATCAAACACCAAAATAACTAAATTTAGTACAAAACTCTGGAAATGCTAAAAAAAATATTCAAAACTTTTGGAGATCATTGAGCAGACATTTTTTAAAAGTCTGAAGTTACTTTGAAAATTGATTGATATGCTCCTCCTCCAGGTACATATATATTAATTTATTTGAAGGCAATTAATCATGAACTGCCTTCTGATACTGCCTGGAAAGTATTTACATAAATTAACTTTCAAAAAAGTCTCTTTCTACCCATTCATAAAAATATTCATACTTTAAGGCTCAATTAAAACATTACCTCTTTTCCTTGTCTCTTATTTTGCATTGTACTTCTTTCCTGAGTGTTCATAGCACTTGGTCATTATTTTTATTTTGTGACACACAATAACTTATTTTAAGTGCTTCTTTCACCCGCTAGCCTGAAATTCTTCAAGGACAAAGATAGTGTTTATTTATTTTCTCTCCTAGGTCTCAGTTTCTTCAAATAAGATGTGCAATATTCTTATTTGAGTATTGCACATCAAACTTTAAAACATTATGATGCTAATAGTCATGAAAATATCTCTAGTTAAATTAGTTTTTCTAATAGTAGTAGCAATAGTATGAGTAGTATTTCTATAGTGCTTAATATTCAGCAAGCACACCCTAAGCACTTTATATTTACTATCTCACCTAATGTTCACAACAACTTTTGAAGTAGATATATTATATTCTCCATTTTATTGTAAAGAAACCTGAGCCACAGAAAATTTTAGTAACTTCTTTAAAGTGGTATTATTATAATTGTTTTAATTTAAGTGAAATATTAAAATTTGAAACCGGCTTCAGAATACACACTCATTAAACATGACATATAGTGACTCTCGATTTTCCACTAGGCTTGTGCTGCTTTTAGAGATAATACTGCATATATCTGAGCCCCTCAGGGGATTTTTATCCCCTAATAGGGGAAAAAGAATCAAAAGATTGTTTCTTGTATGTGAGACTTAAATAAGAGGGTAACATATCTAGACATTCTCAGGAATTAAACTATCAATCAACTAAGAGGGAGGGACTTTCATGTCCCCAAAGAGGTTCCCACACTGGAGAGGAACACCAACTATTATTACATCCCAGCTGTCCTCATTAATTAACTGGAGAACCACTGGCAAGACGGAGCCTCAATTTCCTTATCCCATTAAATGTGGGTATTAATATAACCTGTGAAATATAGTATGCCTATATAAGATAATACTTACATAGTGAGCACTGACAAACTAGAAATTTTCATTCAAATTGTTTCCTGATACTTAAAAGTTACTTGCAGACCTTTGCTCACTTTATAAAGTATTCTTACAATTGAGTAACAATGAAGCCTTTGTTACTGTTGCTTTTGTTGTTTGTATTGACCTATTTTATCTTTAACATTTTAAAGACCTAAAGGTTATTTTATTTTAAGCTCCAAACAAAATTAGGCTGACTGTTGTAGTCACACATAGATCAAGTTTAACATACAAAGGGGAAAATAGGAAAAATCAAAGGAAACTTATTTATTTGTCATTAGTGTGGTGATTAATGATGGCTCTTTTGTTATACTTGCATTGAAATTATTGATTAGTACAGGAACAAATTGAAATGAAACATCCGTTTGCATACAATTAACACTATACCAGACTATTGCTTAAGCAATAAAGCTATTTAGTTACTTAGTTACCTAAATAACATCAAGTCTAGAGATAGCTGTTCTAGGTTTGTGCAGCAACTCAAGGTTATTATTGAGGAGTCAGTCTCCTTTTGTTTGTCTCCTCATGCATCCTCAAAGTGTTGGCTTTTTCTCTTTCAGTTTACAGCTTCATGGTCTCAAAATGGTTTTGAAAAATCGAGACTTAATATTCTCATATGACAGCATTCACAACAGGAAGAAAGGGAAAGTGTAGTGGAAGGAAGTCTCCTCCTATTATCATCTCTGTTGATGAAATGTAGTACCATTCTCAGAAAGCAGGCACCGTATTAATCTTTACAATGCAGAAACTAGAATATGCCATGTGACCACTCTTAGCCTCAAAAGAGGCTGGGACACAGTATCTATCAAAGAGCAATGGGATTAGTCATTGCCTTAAACTGCTGGTACCCACCAAGTGGGCTATCTTCGCTGAGGACACTGCTGCCCATCTGATCCCAAGACAATATCCTGACTGTGTTAGCCAGAAAGAAGGAGTAAAGACACTAATACAAAAATGTTTAAATAGGTCTCCTCAGAAACCCAATAGTTATTTCAGTAATCCAAGAATATTGGGAATTTTAAAGAGGCAAAATGAAGGGCATGGTTTTAGAAAAGAGATGCATTAGTAAAACTAAATTGCCAACATTTAACTTAAAATATGAATTTCCATATGTCCAACTGTCAGATTTTAGTGTGAAATGTCAAGTCTTGGTGTGCTCATGGCTGAGTAATGACCAGACACACCAAAGTAAGGCAAGTGTGAAAATGAGGTTTATTGAGGAGAGAAAGATAGGATTCTAGAGCAAGAGCAAGATATAGGTTTATAGAGCGTGATACATATGTCACAGATGATGACTGGACCCATTGTTGAAGCAAAAGGAGAGCAAAAGGAAGGTCTTGGTTATGGTCTGGGTCTTGTTTTATGGTGTCTGGATTGGGACCTCCCTGTGGCTCAGATGTCACCATGGAACCACTTTGAATGGACAGTTGGGAATTGTATAACCTGAGTCTTACTATTCATGTGGGTTGTTCTAGATCACTTTCCAGACTCTGTGGTACCTATGCTGCCTGGCCCATGGGCTAGAGAGTCTTCTACATTTGCAGTTGACACACTAAATTCTGATTGGCAGATTCGTAGGGTGTTCCCTCCTACCCCAGGTTGACAGTCACTCTGGATGGGATTAAGGTGGAACAGGACCAAGATAGGAGCCTGGGGCCCACCCTTGTCCCTTCTTCCCAGGTGGGGCAATTGCACCAAGGCCAGGCACAGACTTTCATCCCTAGGAGACCTGGAATCCCTCACTAACTACCTAACACAACCACAACTTCAGTTTACCTTTTATTAACCACACTGAGAACATTACATTATGAATTAGTACTTAGAAAATTCTCTAACGATATTTAACAGAGCTTTGGGAAGAAATGCTTTCAATATTGGATAAAAAATGTTTTATTGAATATAATTTGTTTTATGTTATAAAATTAGAAAATACATGTAAGTACCTACTACAGGAAATTGCTTTTAAATAATGTTAGCTTCTAATATAAATAGCTTGAAATTAAGATGAGTGAAATAACTTCCTGGTAGCAATTTGTTTTCTGGGAGTTGGGCTTTAAGCAAATGCTAAATATTATAAATATTAATACAAAAACACATTTACCATAGCAAGCATGGTGGAAAAAATACTTATTTTTTCTTCTGTGGGTTTGGATTTCTCACTAAGGAAACTAAATTAGCTAATCAGTTATTAGAGTAGTTAGGGTGGAGATGCTAGTGCACAAGGGTTTTGAGAAAGATTTCTCCAGACAAAGATTAGGACATAAAGAAGAGGTTTATTTACTTTTCCCTAGGACAGAGTGAAGACCAGCACAGAGGTGGAAAAGGGAGAATGTGCTGACCTGGAAAACTAGCTATTGAGACTTTTTAAAGGGGGTTGTAAAAATGGCAGTTACCATTGAGAAACTGCTGCATTGGCTCCTTTCTTCTTGGTGGAAGATAGATAACAAAAACTGCGAGGATGTGAAAGTCCAAGAGTTGGCTCTCCTGCCTTTCCTTGGAGAAGGGATTCACAGGAGCTGTGACTCTGTCCTTTTGATGTGGTTGAGGCTTGGCTCTTGTACCCTGCTGTTCGCTCAGGAGCTCTTTAGACTGTAAAAAAGCAGATTTTTGAAAACACTCTTGAAAGAGAGACATTTACATTTCGTCTCCATCCAATCAGCGCTTTTCAGAAGTTGTGCAAAACAAAACTTCTGCCAGGTGCCTCTTAAGTGAAATAACTCATAGGATTGATCTTTAACTGTTCCTGAAGAAATTGTGGGATTAGATAATTTCCTGTTATTTTTGCAAGGCTGCCCCTTTCAGAGTTACACCACGTATGGGATTGTTGGCATTTTAACTTTATAGATGGTAAAATCTCATAACCAGCATTGCGATGGAAAAAACTTGTGTAAACATAGCTCTCATTCAACACTTGATTAAAATGAACATATTAATCTTTTATGTCTTGAGATTCTAAATAGCATCCCCTTGACTCAAAATTTGCATAGGTAATAAGTGAACATAAGGCTATACAAAATTGTGCAAATAACAAAACTGTGTTTTAATAAAGTATGATATTTCCAAATTGATCAAATAAGGGCTTAGGAATCTAGATAAAGTGGCGAAATAAACTTTTGATCTGACATCTAAATTCTTAACATCTTCCATAATTTCCGGCCTAGTTTTAAACTAATATTCTAGTCTGAAAACACTTTTTCCAACTCTTATTTATTTCAGGCAGTGAGCACGGACCCTGTCCCAGTTAAATTACACTATGACAAATCACATGATCAGGTCTGGGTGCTAAGCTGGGGCACCATGGAGAAGACGTCACCAACCCTACAGGTAAGTACATCTCAGAACAGTTAGATATTTAGATATCTCATTGAGTATTTACAACAGTTTAACAATGATGACTTTCATGTGAGGACTGTAGTTTTAATCACCACTATGTACGTATAGAAAAGTGGCAGAAAAGTTGATACACTAAAGTACTTTTGGATTGGGAAAAATCATAGGTCATAGTTATTAAAGGTTATATTTATATGCAAAAGGAAATAGCTATGGTGACAAAGCTGATGCCATTAGGAAAAGCAGTCATGATTTACCTTTCAACAATTTTGGTAGGGCAGGTAAGATAGAGACCAAGAGGTGAAAGCCTCAAACCACTCAAAGCAGATCTGTTTTTCTACAAATAGTATTTTATTATCTGAGCACAGGCTCATTTTTAATGGAAGAATATGTGGCGTTATTCTTGTGGAATTTGCTTCTGCTTTGAAGTTGTTTACATAAGATCTTCACAGATATAGAAAAAGTATGCATTTTGCATGACCCCTTGGTACAGTCTTTAGATTTTTGGAATTACAAGTTTAAGCAGAAACAGAAAGGGTGTGGGAAGGAATGTTTGGTTCTGAAAACATGTTTATGCTATAATATCACTGCCTTATGATTATGCTACTTCTTTCAATATACCTCTCTTTACAAGGCCATAAATCATTAACTTCTAACCATTTTTTAATGAAGTCTGTTGTATGCAATAATTTTATTTTTAATCAGTTATCATTAATACGTTTAATGTTTCTGAGGTATTTTCAGTATTGCAATATTTATCTTACAAACAAAATTTTATTGAAATGAAATACTTTAATGTAGCTATCTTAATTTAATGATGGTTCATTTTATAGTCATTAGAAATATGCATCATTTGAAGCATCTGAACTATAATATAGTATTGCAGTTATCTATTGTTGCAAATCAATCCACTCCAAAACTTGAGGTTTCAAACAAAACTAAAGAATGACTTATCACTCACAGTTCTGTGACTTGGACGTCTGGGCAGTTCTGCTGATGTGATCTGTAAGCTCTCATGGGCTCCAGTCACCTGAAAACTGGGCTGGAGCTGGAGGGTCCAAAATGGCCTCACCCCCATGTCTATGCTGTGGTTGTGGTTTTCACAACAGCTGGATGTCTTGCATGTGACACTCACCCCTTTAGATTGTCACTTTCAAGTGTAATGGTTTCAGGTTATAAGACAGTGGAAGCTACAAGGCCAGTTAAGGTCTAAGCTTCAAAGTTCACATGAAATCTCTTCTCCCACATCCTATGGATCAAAGCTAGTCACACTGCCTGCCCAGACTCAAGGGGATGGAGTGATAGAGCCATTCTCTCGATGGGAGAAGCACAGTCTTCATAATGGGCCATTGTTAGAATGCTCTATCACAATTGGCGATAGGGTCTAGTTATTTAGGATTTTGCATTGAAGTGTCATCTTGACAAAATACATAAAACAGGTAAATATATATGATTTAAAAATTATTCTTATAAATTATTTTAATACTGTTAACTTTAAGATAAACATAGCTTTTAAAGTTTAAATATATTTTTTTCTTTTCTTTTCTAAGAATAAAGCTACTTGTATTTTTAATGTATAATTTTCTTCAGAATTCATCCGTTCCCCTCCCTTCGGTCCTCACTGCTTGGATAGATTAACAACTTTCCCAGCGTTGCAATATTTTACACAAAATAGCTTAAACAAATTCCTTTCATATTTTATGGGAGGAAGAGTTGTTAAGTAACTTGCTAAACATTATTTACTCATTGAAAAATAGTTTATTCCTTTTTCTCTGAATGCCTAATAAAACATTTTTGTGCTAATATAATATAGTAATTTTTAAAAAATTTGCTGAGTAGGAGTGAAAGATAGGTATCACACCTTAATAATATAAAATAAATTATAGAAATTGAGAAGTACCCTTAAAAAGTATATCTAAGAAGAGTTATTTACATAATGTTTATGTGTGTATATATATGAATAAGTATATATGATTGACATATAATAGACAATAGATAGACAATAGATAAATAGACAAATAAATTGATAGGAAACACAGGTTCGCTGGATCAGAGAATAGACCATTTCTTGCTTGTGGAGGATATAGCATTTATTTTCCAACCCTAATCAATATCGGGTCATGTGGTGAGGGACTAATGTTATCCTGCATGCCCAGCACACTGGCACCATAAAAGAGGGGCCCTGGAATTATAAGTCTCTCAAGTTATTGTTAGGCTGTGGGCATATCAGTCCATACTTGTACCCACTGATCCTTGAAAGTACAAAAGCATCAAGGATCAGAAAGCTCTACTTATCTTTCTATTCTGTGTTTTTAGTTTGATTATAATTTAATCTATACATCTTTGTCAATTATGAAAGCAAAATACATATTTTCTGAGATATGTATAACTAATTAATAAAAACTCAAAAAGTGTCATAATTTTATATGTATATATATGACAATGATTTTCCAATTAGTGTCCTCAGATAGATTCTTAAAGATTTATAACAGTTTTTTTTAATTTTAAAAAGTCATCTATATCTTATAAAAATTTAAGACACACTGTTCTAAAAATAATGATGAGTCTACAATCCGCACAGTTTTACAAGTGGTATGCGATGTCTTACTGAATGCACAGCAATCAGAGAAGAAAATATCCCCAGGAAACAACTTTAAATAAAGTTCTTCCACTTTGCTATTGGTCAGGAAGTGGGCCTCAGCCAGGTGGGTTGACAATGGGAGGCGGAGGCTGTGGGTTTGTGGAAGGCATCACACGTTCAGAGCCCAGAAGCAGGATGCCACTAGGAATGAGCAGGGGTTGCTGCAAAATTGGCCGTCCTGATTAAGGTACATGATAGATTTACCTGTGTGTTCCTGCAGTTAGTCATTTCTGTCCGGAATCTGGCAATCAGGCAACCCGCTTTTTTCCAGCAGTGTGAAGAATCTAGAACCATCAGGGAATAAGGTCCAAACTGAGGAGAACTAGAGAAGTAGCATTGTATTTTATTACGATTTAGGACTATGCCAAGCCACAAAAGAGACACTCACACCTTGAGTGTAATGAAGTATTTTTCATCTGTCAGTAAGGTTGGGATTATAAGACATGCATTACAGCATTGTTTGAATATTAAATTTTGTGATGCCCGTAAATTACTTGGAACACATACCGGCACATAGCAAGTTCTCAGCAAGGATTATCATTGCTGCCTTTAGTTTATTACCATTAATTTAAAATACTTGCAAATGCACTTTGAGTGCTATACATTTCTACTATTCCTTTGAAAAGGAAGAAAATTTGGAGAATTCTCTCCCTGTTACTGTTGCTGATCTTTATTCAATTCTTGTAGACATTATTATGAATGGCTAAGATCCAATGTCAACTTTCTCACTGATCACTGATATTGTTTATTACTAAAATTGGTATAGTGTTTTTAAAGGTTTTTAATCAAATGCTTTGGATTTTCCCTCCTATGGGCACATGGCGGGCCCTTTTTGGTTAGGTTTAGCAATGTGATTAGTTCTGACAAATGAAATGTATTATGAATGGAAACACTCAAGTTGGGTGGCTGATCCTTCAGCTTGGAAGACTGAGTGAAAACAGTAGGTATCCTCCTAAAGCCCTCTGGGAAAGTGACATGTGTGAAACGAAATCTTTAATTTCTAGCCACTAAGCCACTAAGACTCTAAGTTTTATTTTCTGTTTTGTTTTATATTTTTAACTGTATCATAACAATCTATCCTGTTATAATTATTTATTTTTAATGAATATGGCAATTTCCAATGGAATTCGGTGAAACTATTCATTTGAATGAAGAAAATTGCCCTTTCAGAAAAACAAACCGTAAAATTAAAAATGCTATTTATTTCTGTCATAAAAAGCAAAGGAAAGGATTTAGTCGAGAAAAAGGATCAATATTTAACTTAGAGAGTCAGTCAATAGCTTAAGAAGTTAATTTGGCGGCCATATGTAGAAAGTATTTAAAAGGGGGAAAACCGAAGGAAAGAAAGAAAGCCCTTTAAAAGGCTACCACAGAACAATGGTTGTGCATCAGGAACAATAACAAGAAATGTGGAAGTTTAAGAAATCTGATGCATGAACTGGTAGAATTTGGTGCATGATGGGGAAAGAGTTTAAATGTAGTGATCTTATTTTTAATGGATCGTAACAGTTTAAAAGTCAATGATGAAAGAACAAACCTCTTTGATTAAAACTTTCTTAAATAGTTATTTTAAATGTATATGAAGAAAAAGTTTTAAGATATGGTTTTATGTGTTCTAATATTTCTAAAACCTAAAATATTTTAAACGATTTATTTTGAAGTTTTCAGACCTATATTGGCAGCTACGTTATATAGGAGGGATTTTGCCCTAATATCTCACTTATCCCACCTGTATGCTTGCTTTTATTTTTCTCGTTTTAGGAAGGTTACGATTTTCATAATGCAAAAGTTGCTTATATGTCTATTTATTTTATATTTCAGCTGACATTGTTCAAAATAATATTTTCCTTTATTTTGTTTAAAGAAACAGAAGTTTCTATATTAAAAATAAGCAAAATTAATTTCAGGATTGCAATTAGATTAAGAATATATTAATTTTGAGGAGGGCAATAAAGGGTTTATGCGAACAACAGCCAGGAAGAAAGAGACTCATGCTATTCGGTGACTGCGTTATCCCCGTCTAACCGTGATGTGTTCCGTTTAGGTAATCACCTTGGCCAGTGGGAACGTGCCACACCACACGATCCACACCCAGCCGGTGGGAAAGCAATTTGACAGAGTGGATGATTTTTTCATTCCTACCACAACACTCATTATCACTCATATGAGGTAAGTGCTAAGTTGACTGATAAAATTTTTTAGCTTCCTTTCTAATTTTAACAGACAGCCATGTGAAATCATAAAGAAATTTAGTTATAAAACAAATACACCCATTAAATTGCACATGATTTAGCTTTGTCCCACCTGCCTGATGAACCTTTATTTATCATTAGTGATGAATTTCCCATTAAATGCTTTTTTATGCCTAACAGAAAAGTGAATATAAAGAGATGCAGTTGTGTTTTTGAATCAATTTAACAAATAATATTTTTCCTAAATTATCATTGGGATTTTACTTACTTACTAGGCTTTTGCGAAATGCTGGAATTTCCAGGAAAAATAAATAATTTAAATGATCACTTCTCAAATGGAGATATGTTCCTTTGAACTTAGCACGATGAAACAGTCACAGCCATAGAAATCTATTTAATAAATGTTTACAAAATTCTTGTATTATTTTGGTCATATTGAAGTTAATATAAAATTGTACTTGGAAGCATAGTAAGTTGAAATATTTGAGATCTTCACTTTGTTTGAGAAAACATGTTGGGATTTTTCTATCTTTCCATGAATTTACAAGAGATGAAAAAGTAATATTAACTTCTAGTGATAACATTCCAAAGCTTCATAGAAGTGGTTTAAATGCTTGAAGAGGAAGAATTTTCATGTATCATTATTTCAGTGTTATGTTTCTTGATAATTTATTGAAATAATTTAAAAATACTTGCTTAACAATGTTAAAAATCAATCTGAACCAAACAGGTATTTTGTCCTTTTACTTAAGTGAATTCTGATGTGTTCTCCAATTACATTATATGAGCCATTATTTGATTCTTGTGTGTATTTCCTTTCTTTGCATTAACTTGAAAATTAAAATTATATCATCTAAAAACTGGAGTTGTAAGAATAAGGAAAGAGTGCAAAATGTGACTTCGCAATAATAAAAATAGGAATTAATAAATCAGAATTGTGACACATAGACAGAGATAGAATAAATTATTCCTTGCACAGCCAAGTATGTTTATAAAGAGTGTGATACGTTTGTCAAGCAATTGACCATTATTTCAGGAAGGCCTATTATGTGCTCAACAATAAAGTGATTAAAAGGTCACAATTATTACATATTTATGGAAAATAAGTTCTTGAAACTGCACAATATTTGAAAATTATTTACATCAAAGTAATAATTTTTAGGTTTTGAATGTATTAGCTCAAAGCTGAAAAAAAATCAGCATTGAGCTGAAATGATACCACTTGAAATGGTATTTAAAGAATATATAAACTTTTTACACTTATACAATGAGAATAAAATTTCATTTAATTGGCATTGGGTGTTATGATTAATAAATATTCCTTTGTTATTTTCAAATTGTTAGTAACCAACAATTAAATAAGCAACACTTGCTTTAATTTATCCCATTCACTTATTCCCTATTACAGTATTTAATATACTATTATCAACTTTGCTTATTTTTTAAAAAATGTAGTATTCATATAATTTCTTAAGGCAAAATTCTAGTATCTAAGACACTAATAGGCTTAATTGTGCCTATTTTGGGGATATTTTTCTCCTGTAACATGTAAATCGCATCATTATGTTAAAATAGCTACCAGAGATGAAAGTGTAGACTTTGGCTGCATGCAGTAAGTGTTACGTGCAATTCTGTGTGCATAGATATAATTGATGTATTGTCAGAACATTGCATCTCTTTAGGCTCTAAATGATTATTAAGTAGCTGGAGTTGAAGCTTATAATTAGCAAAATATCCAAATAATGTGAAAAAACATAAGGCATAACTTTATTTTAGCTATTTCTAGATATTAAAAAAAAGACTCAAACGTATGCGTGAAGATATTTTTAAGCATCGTTATCCCTTTTAAGGATCTGTAACGAAATGCATAGGTGTTTTGCTAGTGCTTTATTTATAACTATTTAATTTATCAAGAATAAAAAATTAAATTATAGTAATTCTATGTGCATAGAAAAACCCATTTTAATGAATATGAATGATCATCAAATTTCCTATTACAGTTTAAAATAATTATTCCTATTACTATAGTGAATAGTAGGTAGGAGTAAAAATTAACATGAATTTCCAAATATATGCTGTAAAGTATGTAAAGTATTTGTAGTATAACAAGGATTTATTCCACATCAGGAGTACCTGAGTTGTTTGATATCGTCTTCCTCCTACAAATTTCATGTAATATATTTCTAACCAAACTAATGTATGTTTAAATATGTGTTGCTGACATTGAATCTTTATGAATTGTGTTTTTCAGAATCTGACATTACTTTCTGCCTGTTGTGCTGGATAGATATTTCCATGCCAGGCAGAAGATTTGACGCATAATATGTTTTTAATTAATATTAGTTTTCTTCCTCTGCCCCTGCATCACATTAATCTGCTTTTCTCTCAGATTGCTACATCTTCATTTCAAATAATTTATACCTCCAATGTCTGAAGAGCTCCTGAAAAAGTGTCAGGATTTTATATTCTTAGTGCCTAAAAATCGGTAGGCACTTCATTTATGTTTCTCATAGGCACCAAAGTAAAGAAAGAAAATGCTACATTATTTCCTAAACCAGATTGCATAGTACTAAGGGAAGAACTCTGTTTTCCATGTACTGGATTTCTCAGTGTCTAAAACATTACCAGCATTCAGCAAGGGCTGCATCTAGAACACAGGAATTGTGTAGAACTGGTAAATAGCAGTAATAAAAATGTATATCTCCTGTCAGACAAATCTAAGCCTGAATGTCCCAGCAACACCATTCACCATTGTCAATGGTGACCTTAGCCAACATACTTCACTTCTTTCTAAAGAATAGAATAAAATAATGTTTGAGTATTGAGTTACCCAGTAATAGTTGTCTAGACTAATTATAATCTACACTAGGACTCAATTTTGCCAAAAGTCTATTTTTCCCTGCCTGGTTTCTTCTAATTTTTACTTCAGTTATTTTGTTGTTGTTGTTGCTGTTTCTGTGCTTAAAAATTCTCAGGCTTTAGTCTGTAAAGTAAATGAGGACAGAGGAATTTAAGGATATTAAAATGAGTATGTTAATTTGTTTGACTGTAGTAGTAAGTTCACTCTGCATTTGTATATTAAGGTAAGCATATCAAAACATCATGCCATATGCATTAAATATGTACAATAAAAAAACAAAAAGAACATTTAAAATCCATTTTAAAAAATAAACTTATACTTTCAAAAACAAATCATTTTCACAAAATTTGAGAAGTTCACTTTTTAAGAATATTTGGAATTCTAGGCACTTTAAAACTTCTTGAGATCCTAAGTTAGGTTCTTTTTTAATCTCCTTAGAGATTTGAATTTTAAGGAACCAGTTTTCATGTTCAAAATATCTGAGAATGAGGGCCTGGAACATCCGCTCATTCAGAAATTCAACTGAAATCTGTCCCATTCCCTGAGCGATACAACTTATGCCATAGACAGCCATTCCTATAGATTAAGAACTTATTAGTGAAAATATCCCCTTTGGGTTTTATTTATAGCTTCCTTCTCCATAGAAATGCGAGCCCCAGGCTGGGAATAAACAGATACACCAACGCTATACTACATTTGACCTTAATCTAAATATACTTTAAACTATTGAGCTTTGTTTACTGGACCAAGCTTCACTCCCTGCCTTTTTCTTTCCTGAGGAAGTTTAACTAAATGAAATGTCCTGGTAGATGAGAGACAATATATTATACTCTTGTCTGCCAAATAGCTCCAGCTACTTGCTGAGCTTTTGAAAACAACTGACTAAATGCTGACTAAAAGTTTATTATAAAAGGTTAATAAAACTTTATAATACATATTTTCAATATATCAGAGTGTGAATTGTTTAATTCCCTCCACTCCCAATTGTTGTAGGAAAATTTTAAGTAACTTGAAATTTAGTTAATAAAACAGAGATGATTTTCTGATATTTATTAAAAATGTATTGAGTTAAATCACTGTTTTTTTTGCCTTCCTGTTTTTAAGTAAAAATAATTGTTTTTGTATTTTATGATTTGACAATTTACACAAAACTAGCTCCATTTAATATGTTTTAAATAACATATTTTTCAAGTTAGTAATTCATTCCACATTTCAGTTAACTGGCAATGTGTATTAATTAGATGCTCATTTCCAGACTTGCAATTAGTAAAAAAAATTAAATTAAATTAAAAATCTCAAACTTCAGCAAGATATTAATAAATATAAATTATAGTTCTAAAGTTGAAGAAATCATGCAGTGCAAAAGGAGCTTATTTTGCAATGACATAAGAAATGTAAATTTGTTATAGACTTTCAATTTAGGTTCTATATACAATTATACAGATAGGTAAACTTAAAAGATAGACTGTTAACAATAAAGAATGTAATTCTTATAAGAATCAATTATGTCTATTTAATTTAATAAAATTTGAAATAATTCATTACCTTTTTAAATAAAAAGTGCTGTACAAATGAAAAGCAAAATGTTTCATCATTCTGCTTGCAATTAGTATCCAAAGAAGTAAGTTATTATACAACTCAATTGTCAAATTAAATTGAAATACCATTACATGCAAATAGATGTATTTTAATAATATTGTAATTCTACTAATCTTAATTTTTAATGATATGGCTAATGCATGGGGGATTCAATGATCTGCTATCAATCTTTTGAAATTAGCCAAGAAATTAGAAAGTAATTAAAAAGGAAGTTTATTATGTTGCAAAAACAATGCTTGTGTTAAACCTCAAAGCAAGTAAATCTTATAAAGCATGGACGTTTAATAACTGATTGTTTCATTTTTGGTAGCATTGTGAAGAGAGAAAAATTTAAATGTCAATTTTCTTATGTGTGAACACTGCAGCTTGCTGTGCAGGTGCTATTAGAATTTGCATACAAAAAATAAAGCACAATAGGTTTGGCAGTGAAATGTAATGCTATATTTTGTTTTAATGTGTGTATAAAGATTCTAGAGGGGTAAGGAGAATTAAGAAAAGAAGAAGAGAAGCTAAGGATTTGGCAGATATCAAGCAATGAATGATGAAACTTTTCCATAGAACCTCCCTCAAAAATTCTTCGATAATCCTTCCTGAGAATGATTTATTTTTGGTAGTAGGGCGATGAAAGTGAGAACCACATGGAGGCCAATGTGATTCAGAGCAAGGAAATGTGATGAAACTTAGTGTAGGATACCAGGAAGAACAGAAAGTATAATCTACAACAAGTGCAAGAGAATAAAAAGTGGTGGAAGGTGGCTAACAGCAAGATATTTTCACCTCAATTGCAAGGGAGCAGCTAACATTTGGGTTATTTGGTGTTATAAGTAGAATCCTTTAAAGTTCACGCTGACTAAAATAATACCTTTGATACAATTTAAAATAGGTGCCATTTGATGAAAAAAGATGTATTTATAGCCTGTCCGTTGTAGCACCTGCAAATCATTCTTTTCCCATCTCTTCTCCTATCTTTCCCAGTTAGAGTTCAAGTAGAAACAAATTTAATCCAATCTAGCTGAAATATGTCAATGCCAGTTGGCACAGAGGGCACGTAGAGTAAGTACAAGAAGGAGACAATTTAGAATTTATGTATCTACTCCAGGACTAGTCCTGTAAGTAGTAAGGGAAGGCAGTAACAAGCAATGCCATTTGAGATACCCGTAAAGGCTTACCTACCCTTGAAACCACCCCTTCACCACCATTTGATCCTATTGCCTGGAATTTCAAACCACTTCTCTCATTTCTTTAGATTACATTTCTTAAAAAAAAAATTAATCTTTAATTTGTTCCTATTTCTTGAGAGGAAATTGAGCATTCAGGAAATTAATATATTTACTAATGTCATTTTTCTTTACAGGTTGATTGGTTGATTATACAGTGTCTTAATACTAATGTTTGTACTTGGCAGGGTGTGTGTGATTGTGTGCATGTGCATGTGTATTTATTTCAATCAATGATTGATTACATGATAAGCAGTAAGGTGAATAGAGTATATTTGTAAATCATAGTAATAGGGGTCCCTTAAGCAACAAGCATTTACATAAAATCCTGAAAATGCCAGTTCCCACACCCCACTCTTCCTCTGGATTTGACCTGCTAAACAAAACAAGTAAATGAATAAACAACTAGTGTTCAAAAAGTTTCCACATAACTCCTACCTTCTTGGACACCATAATGCAAGATGATGTTGGTTTCAAATGAATATCTTAAATTGGGTAGGAATTTCATGGTGAGTGCACCTCAGTGTTACTCACAATTTAGGTGGATTGGAACGCATTCCTTAGGAGGTTCAAAAGCCAAATGAGTGCTAAGAGTGTAAGGGTCCTTGCAGCTAAATTATTTTTGGGGGGTAGTAAGGGGCTAAGCATTAACTTTGTTTCAGATCTGTCATAATCCCTGCACAGCCAACGGCTATGGATCCACTGCAATTGATGAAGTAAACTGATATAATAAGTAGGGACACCACTCTGGCAGTCTGGCGAGTGGTCTATAGCACTCCTTTCCTGTTATAAATTACAGCAAGGAAATGATTAAGAAGGGGTTGGGTTTGATATATGTTACTTTAAACCTCCTCCAAGGGAAAAATAAACATTCTGTGAAAGTGAAAGTTAAAGTATATCATTCTCCCCCATATTTTATCAAATCTGTTAAAGCAAAAATTATATATATGGCTAGCCATATATCAAGACAACTCTAATCTTGTGACTTGATTCACGGGCCGGCCAGGTGTATGGAGATCCAATTTTAGCACTAAAATTGTCTGGTTACATTGAAATCCTACCACATCAGAAATGGAAAAGATCAGTTGTTTAATGGCATTTTAAGAAAAATAAAATCTCAGGATGATAAGCTACAATTAAAATTGTTTCAAAACATGGTTTTTAGTTGAATATCTCACCAAAGTCACAATTCGGTGAGGTGCCTTTTTTTTTATTCCATTCATCCTTATATGCTAATTCCTCTCACAAAGAAAAATAAACTAACAAACAAAAAGAATTACAATTATCTCAGGAACCAAAATTCTCTCTGTCTCAAAGAGCAGAATATCTGAAACTTTTGTGAGTTCGGAAACTATGACCTCCTCTTTCCTCAGTTTGTTTTAAATTCTTCACTCCCCGTCTCTACTCCACACAAACACAAATTCTAGATTGTCATGACCTGTTATCTCACAGGATCCTTACCTCCCAGAGCCTAGTGCACTATCTGGAAAACAGAAGACATTCATAAAATGTTTATTAAATGAAGTGTATGGCCGAGGTGGGAGAATCACTCAAAGTCAGGAATTCGAGACTAGCCTGAGCAAGAGTGAGACCCCATCTCTACTAAAAATGGAAAGAAATTAGCTGGACAACTAAAAATATATAGAAAAAATTAGCCGGGCATGGTGGCACGTGCCTGTAGTCCCAGCTACTTGGGAGACTGAGGCAGAAGGATTGCTTGAGCCCAGGAGTTTGAGGTTGCTGTGAGCTAGGCTGATGCCATGGCCCTCTAGCCTGGGCAACAGAGTGAGACTCTGTCTCCCAAACAAACAAACAAAAAAAATGAACTATATACATAAAGTTTTACTCACGTGTATGTACATGCATATGCAAACCATTGTTAACAAACCTAGAATTCTTATATGGATATAAAACACTGGATACATAAACATTGGATAACTTTCTTCATCTTACTATGTTTCTAAAGAAGCACGCACACTACACTTCAAGTTTTGATCTACAATGCCATTCTTCCCTTTTTTCATTATGTTTACCAGGCTTGGTTTTATTTTAAGTAATACTTTCAACCTTCTTTTGCATGTTAATACAGCTCACACACTGAGTGTAAAATGCTTAAACAGAAAAACGCTGAGTGTTTAGTTTGGTGTTTTCATTATTTCTTGAGTTAAGAGACTCCTGTCTGTTCCCCTTCTTAGCCTCTGCTCTGTGTTAACTGTGCTCTGTTCTATCTGAGCCTTGTGAGAAAAAAGTCAAGTACTCAAAGTGGATGAACCAAATAGACCATCATCTCTTTTTACACAGCTTTTAATTTTTTTTTCATAGCCCACATTTGCTATGTAATGTTTTTGTTGCACAGGTAAATGAGGTTGGATTTAAAGAGCAAGCTATTTTTAAAATACGGTGATTTAATTATTTTAAAAAGGAAGAGTTTTGTACAGATTTTATTAGTAGATTCTAAGCTCTAGGATTTAATAAAGCCTCTGAATAGGCTTATTCTACAATAATTTTTACTGGCGAAATCAATGGAGCACTAATAACATGTAATTTAGAAACATTCCACCTTGCAGATCTGACTCTTGAGTTTTATTATGCAGAGTAAAATAGCTCTTGCTTCCTCACTCAGAGGTCCTTAAAGTGTTGAGTTAAACAGGGTAGTCCATTTGACAGGACCTAATATTTTCCTTAAGAGAGAGTTGTGGTATACATATATAGCAAATTCTATACTTTCAAATTTCTACATTTTTTTCTTTTTCATATATGATTTTGGGTTTGCTAACAATGGTAAATGAAAATTATTTAACCATAAACAAGTAAATTATATGGTTAGAGAGATTATTTGACTCTGTTTGCTCAGGAATAAAAACACCCTCAGATAATAATAAAGATGCATAAAGAAATCTATCAGAAGTTCAGATACAATTTAATTAATATACCACAGGAGAGGAACAGAGCTCATTGTGAGAACTTAAGCAATTTCTTAGATGAATTTAATGTGCAGGTCTCAGGGCCTATTTCATGCATATATTTAATACAGTAGACTATAATATTTTGAATCAAGCATATAAAGCATTAACTAGTTCTCATAAAATTTGTATAAAGCAAAGGATAATGTATATTGAGGTTTCTAATTCTTCATATTGTAAAATGGATATATTATTTTTCTGTTGAAGGAAAAGAACACATGATATATTCTATCGTAGCCTCTTACTTTATGATTTCATGAAATTTTTCTTGATGCAATTTATATTTAAATGTTAAAATTTTAAATATGGAAGTATACAACATCAGACTAACTCTCTTTTGAATTAAAGAATCCTGCTGTGGCTCAACAGAGGAACATTATTAAATAAATATTTTTATCTTTGAGAACACATGCATAAATTAATGATTATTGACAAAACATTTTGGAATTTTTTTGTGAATGTGGCTAAATGCTTATTTTTTATACATGTCAGCTTGCAATTTTGTTTGATCACACAAGCAAGGTTAATTTAAATGTAAAATTAGTGGTGGTAGTTGTTTGTGCCATCTTTGGATATGCAATGTTGGTGTCACTGATATTCTCCATATTCACAGTAATCTGAGGCTATAAAAAATTATTCATTGTGAATCCAACTGAGTTAATATTTTGTATCATTTAAATTTAGTTGTAAATCTGTAGATGCAGCTTTACTATAGCTATCTGTATAGAAAAAAGTATTAGCATGAGTCAATCCAAGAATATTTAGACACTTCCTTTTTTCATTTAAATTAAATTTTATTTTATTTCATCCAAGTATGTTCACTTATTAACATTTATTGTTATTTACAGTGCTTTATTTCTTGCTTTTCTTTTTGAAAAATAATTATGCAGTGAAATATCAGATTTTAGAGTTCTTTAAAATACGGTTCAAACAAACATGAAGTATATAAAAAGGATGTCATGGAGCCTTTAAAATGAATTTTAACAAAGAAACCCACTAAATTATTAAATATGTGGAGAAGCTGTCTATTATATCCAAACTTTCATCTGTCACAAGTAACAGTATTCAAGATAACCACATGCATGTATTAATAACATTAGACAATGACAAAATGCCATGCTATTAGGCTTTGGTAGGCTTTAGTGTATCTCCACATGACAGCTTCAGAGGAAATAAAAATGACAGTTGTTAAGTGACTCTTAAAACTCTTAAAACTGTTTATTTGGGTTAGTTATGCTTAAATTTTTCTCTGTATTTGTTTAGACTGAGGTTATTTTTTTTCTATAATATAGAAACCTTTCTCTATTTTATTATTTTTTTCTACTTTTCTCTATTTCTATTATTTTGCTTACCAAACCCTTGTCTTTTTCTGGGGGGTGGGAGTGGATGAAAAAATATTTATACATTTTCCTTAATGTGTTGACAACTGAATTTCAAGAAAAACAGTATAAAAATTACAGTAACTCTTTTTTATATCATGATGTTTGAAGCTTATTTTTATGCTATGAAATTTTGGATGCATTAATATATGTTTCAGCTTTCCTCTTTTTAATATGGCAATTTAAAACAAAAACAGATTCAAGGATTCAATATGCTATCAAAGAAGTGGTTAATTTATGTAACTGAAGCCAAGAAAACTCTAAAATAATCTAAATTTTTTCCTAAAAAATATAAATCACAATTATTTATCATTTTTGAGTGATGGGAAACATTGCATATATTTTTATTAAAGTATATATTATTTAATTTCTGTTTAAAAAGTTGTATTAATATAAAATACATATTGAACTTTTGAAGAATTATTGATCAAAAACTCAATAAAACTCATTTAATTGATATGTGAATATAATTTGAAAATAGATTATTAGTTTATGTTGGAAGAGAATAAGAAATATTTTTAGTTGATCATAAATATACACATATTTATATGGCTAAACACGTCTTCATGATTTCTTGCATATAATCTTAATTCATTTGGTAATATTTTACATCAAAAATCTTTACCTCCGTCTAAATTATTTTTCATAAGAGGAAACAATGTAATCTAATTCAAAGAGATTTAACTGGACACAAATGACTTTTTACAAAATAGATGCAGACCAAACAGAAGCCATTTGGCAATATATAGTCATGTGAGATGTACATTATTTTGATAACTTAATATTTTTTGTTTCATGAATTTTTAAGAGATATCTTTTAAGGGCATCATTTTATCATAGACCTTGTAAAAATAGAGGTTACATTAACTTATTTATTTCATTTTTTATTTCCCGAGTCTGACCTGCATCTTGCCAACATAAAGTTAAGATATCAGATATATTGATAGTCCTTTTGATACTTATACCACTAATCTGGTTTTAAATTGATCTGTTTTGCCATCTTTTATTATTTGAAAATACTTGAAAACATTTTTTGGACTACCACAATACTTGGGTTTGCAGAAGTGAAATAAATTATATGTATTCTTCTGATTTGAAAAGTTGTTATTAAAATTTCAAATTCATTAGGAAAACATTCTTCCTTACTATATTTATGCAAGTAAAAACATAAACAATAAAGCTCAATTTTTATTGTAAGTTTATAATGTAAATAATTTATAGAAATGTACTATTTTATAGTAAACTTAGAATGATTTTAGAAGTCATGTACAGAAATAAATCAAAAATTTGAACTTTAGTAGGAAATAAATGACAATTTCAAAGAAAAGTAGACCAGGTATGTGAGAAATTTACCGGAAATAGAAACATTATACTACCATTTATTCATATTGTCTAACATAGAGTTTCATCAGTAATTTCTAACTTTCCTCTTGTCCTATGCACAATAATCACTTAAAGTGTTTCTCTATAATTTTCTTAATTTTAATATAGAGTTTAAAGTCTGTGTTTATAAATCTAGTCTGAGTTTACCATTTGCATGCCTTCAGATTTTAATACTCAGTTTTTGTTTTTGTTCTTTTACTATGGTTACTATACATGTCAATAGTAATTAACAAACATTGAGCACTTACTCTGTGCCAGACACTGAGCTAAGCAATTTTTATCCTCTGCCTCATCTAAAACTAGCAGCAACATTAATTTTTATCCCTATCCTACATATGGTGTATTACTTAATAAGTGTTAGAACCAGACATAAACTCAGCTCTGTCCAAATTCAGTCTTACCACTAAATACATTATAGTATTCGAGTACTTTCTTCACGTTCAGAATAAAACCTAATGGCTGCTGTGCTCTACAAGTTATCCTTAGCCTACCTTTGTAACATTCCCTACTCTCCCTTATGTGTTTTTGCTACAACAAAACTCAACTCCTCACAACAGACCTACACAGTATTTTATTGCCTATCTGTATTTGTTTGCAGAAAACCTTGTTTCTTTATTCTTTGCCTAATAAATCCTTCTAGGCCTATCTCAAAGCCACCTTTTATAAAATTTGTTACAATTTCCCTAATTGGAGTCCCCTTGGCATTTTGAATTTTCATTGTCATTTGCCTGAGATGCAGGCAGAAGTGAGAATATGAGATCACACAGACCTAGGTTGGAAACTAGATTTTCAGCTCCTTTGAGACCTTTAACACAGTATTTAATATCTCTTAGATCAGTTTGATTTTCCTCTTCCAAAGGTAAATGATTTCAGAAGGGAGAGAGAAAAAAATATAGTGTGGTGTCTACAGTCCCTGTAGCCCCTGCAGTAATTTTTGCTGTCTGCTCATGTCTAACTTCATAAGGTCTGGTCATTAATCTGTTCCTCTCCAGTCTCCCAGACACAGCCCTAAGCTGAGCTTCTTTACCTCTCACCTTGTAAATAAATACATTTACCTCTTTTCTGTTTTGTTTTTCATATTTCTCACTTTCTTCATACTTCAAGTCACCAAAGAGAGAACCACTGAATTCCTTTTTCTAAGTTATACCTATGATGATCTAACCCTCCAATGAAAAGGAAAAAAATCCTAATAAACTTCCCATTGCTTATAGATTATGTCCGAACCACATTGAACCCCCCTCCTTTAGCAGCCCTATCTCCTAATACTGATCTGCACACAGCCTGTGGTCCAGCCAAGGTGAATCTGATTAGCTCCCATGCTTTCCTGCTTCCACTTAATTACTCATTATGTCTAAAGTGCTCTTTCCGATTCTAATTTAGATCCTCTCAATTTATATCAATCATCTGGCCAAACTCAAAAGTACTGTAATTAATGCAACTTTTCTTATTCCTCTAGTCACTTATGATAGCGTTCTCCTGAGAACTTACTTCTTGTTGAAGGTATGCAACCTTGCGTCAGTTGTGAGCACACTTCATTTATTTATTCATGAAGTTTCATTAAATATCACCGATTCACATGCCAGATGTAATTCCAGATTCCAATAGAAAATTGAATACAGATTTTGTTTTATTTTGCTATTGTACTATATACATGCTATTATAGCTTAATAAAATTTATAAACAAAAGATTTAAACAAATTTTTTTAAAACATAACTCATATTTTTGTTCATACTTTGGAACAATAAGGATATAGCTCCAAATTCATGTTCTACCACCTACTACAGTGTGATTCCAAGTAAATTAAACTGTGGAATAAACTTTTTTTAAAAAGATTAGTCTGCTTAGGATTCACATCTGTGTAGGTCTGTGTCTTTTGCATAACTTGTTTTTCACTTACTAATTGAAGGAGTAGAGCACCTGACAAAGATATAGGCAAATTGTTCTTCAAATTCTCTTTGGCCACAATGATTAGTTCCAGTATGAGCATGTGACCCAGTTAGAGGCCATATGTTGCAATCAGACTTTAGCTAGGACTTTCAGAAGGAGACTTACTTTCTGTGTATGTTGCTCTAGACCTTCAGAAAATGGCAATTGAGAGCTGAGCAGCTGTTTTCACACCGCATAAAGTCTGGGTTTGAAGCCAAAATAGAAAGTGGTAGAGCTATTCAGATTACAAAAAGAAAAAAAGAATCATAAGAATTATGAGTTGATTACTGTAGACCAAAATTCAGCTATTATTGAACTCATCCTAACTTCAGAATTTCTATCTGTGAACTCTCAAATTCCATTTGTTTTTAAAAAGTTTGGATTGGATTTCTTATTATCTACAAAGGAAAGAGTCTAAGATTCGATTAAACTAGTGTTCTTTATGTTGAAAACATGCAAATTATCCATTTCACACTTTTTTGGGTTGACTTCAGCATCTTGTACAGTTTCTGGCACACAATAGTTGTTTGACAAATGCTATTTTCCTTTTCCCTTGGGATGATAGATTGTCATAGTAGCTCTTATAGTGGTTACAATAATTAGCATTTAATAAATTCTTGTTGAAAATTAATGCACTTAGGAAAGTTTCTTTAAATATCTGGCTAGCATGCTGATTCTTCATAAAAGAAAAAAATTATAGTGAGCCAAGTCTCAATTTGTATTTTACGAAAATTTCTGTATGGCCTTAGGTACTGCGGAGACAAGAAATTTCCAGTTATCAGCCACCTGCATAGCACCGTATGATGATTGTTCATTTGGAAGATATTTGGGTTACTTGAGTTAGCTAAAGAGTAACACCAAAGCTATAGGATTTCCATCTGTGGAAATTTTCTCAGTGTCTTTTAAATTACAACAATTATACACGGAGCCATTGGTTTATTCAATCTAAGCATCTATCCCTGTGGCTTATACATATCCACATTTTTCCTAAGTGTTTTTAAAAGGTAAACTGAGTCACAACAAAAGTTTTGAAAAGTGTATTTGAACAAACAGTGATGAATTGGGAAGCACCAAACTAAAAGTGGTTTGGGGCTCTGCTGAAGGCGCACAAGGGGAAGTCTTTTATAGGGCGAACCAGAAGCAAAGCAAAGAAAATTCTTGATTGTTTATAATTATGTGGTTACTCTATTTGGTCTATTCCATTGGAAAGTCCCTAGTTGTATAACTATAAATTAGTTGACAGCTTCTGATTGGTTGAGTTGAAGTTTCATTTCTCTTTAATATAATCATTTTTATAAGAAATAGCCCAAGTTAAGTTTCACTTATGTTAGCAAATAGCTCAAGATAAGTTTTGCTTATGTTCGCAAATCTAGCAAGGTCAAGGTTGCCTCCCTCCATGAGTTAACTGACTGTGCCTGCTCAGGGGATTCTCAAGCCTGGTCTCCATTTTATTTTATTTTAACAGTGCTGAGAAGAAGAGAAAACCTACTAGGAATTTTCTCAACTGGAAACTTTTTATTTCATTTAGGATTTGATTGAAATTTATGATTGAAAAAACCATGACCCCTGGGAATATTATAATTTTTGTAAGGTTTAGATAATGTATTTTTTTCCACAGGTAGATTTTATTACAAATCTCCTAGATTGTTTAAGATTTATATCTTTCATGCAATTCTGAAGATGCCCTAGAGACATTTACTCAATGAACTTTTTCTGGTTCAAAGCAATGTATATTGCAGTGAATATTTCATTAAGCTTTTCAGTTTTCATTTAGTATCAACCTAGTTTTTAGAAATGTATGTTAATTGGTAAAGTGTATAAGTAAGCTGAAACCTCAACCACCTTATGGCTATTTCTGCAAAAAGTATAATTTTCTTGTAAAATGAAATTTATTAAATTGTAACACAATGAAGAGCAATATCATCTGCAGTTGACATTAAATATATTTATCAAATAATTTATAAAGCTCAGGAAGCCTTGTTTACTTATTTATTTTAATTTGGAGTTTTAATAATGGCGCTGAAGAGAATTTTTATTCTTCAGCAAACAAGATATGGAAGATGTTCAAAACCTAGGATAGTATTTGTTTGTTTATCAGTTATCGGCACTAATGATTCATACAACTCCGATGGTTAGCCCCATGTAGAGCCTTATGTCTGACCAGAAATATTTAGAGAAAAACATTCTGTAGCAAAGATGACATGGAAGATTTCTAAATAAATACCTGTCAAGTGGAATAATGAAAGATTTTTTAAAATGTCAATATCACATTAATCAAATAATAAATGTGTATGCTCATTAACTAACAAGTATCAGGCAGGTAAATGCTTAAACACTCTCAAAATTTATAAGTTTAATAGGGATATCAACATCTACTCAAAACAAATTAGTAAAATATCTCTTGCAATTATGTCTATTGTGCTCAATATGTGTCATTGGTCAAAAACCGTAAACACCAATTTTATCATGTAATTCACCACAAACCCTTTGAGGTAAAACACCATTAGTGGTTGAAATCACAGCTATGATGGAGACTTTCATTTCCTCAAGGCTGAAAGGAGGGTGGTGGAAACAAGAATGTCTAAAATGAGAAATCATTGAGATGTGATATCTGGCAGGTCCAGAGGCAGGTCAGTGTTGTTAGCAGCATAACCAAGTCAGCAGCATGGTAGATATTCACTGGGAAAGTCAGAACAGCATAAGGAAAGCAAGCCAGAGCCTCATTCTGCTGGAAAATGAGGTTGTCAGAGAATTTCTGTAGCAGTAGGGAAGAAATAAAAACAAAAAACTACTTCATCAAGTCCAGATATGTGATATTACTCTCATTGTGCTCGCTACAGAACTAAATGAAACAAAGACCTGTATGTTTGTCAGTCCCTTACATGACAATGGTGACATGTTCATTTTTAATGCCTTCTATGGAACATTAAGGCTCTCCTCTTTTCTGTTCAAAAAAGAAAGATAAACAGTGGCCTTGTCATTATGAAGTGACCTGCAAAGTCATCTTTTTCTTCTCCGTAACTCTAATCATATTATCAGATATTGTATTGTTTGGCATTATCTGCTCTGTCAGACCCTGAAGCTTCTGGAAATGGCAATAATCTATCTTCAATCACTTATAGAAAGTGTACCTGACCTGGGGATGAGAACGTGTTTAACCCAGAGCCAGCTCACTTTGGCCTGAAGCAATCCTTAGGTGCACAAAAGCATATCTCTAAAGCTAGGTGCATGCATAATTTAATTTGGGGGTAATAAAAATTTGAAGGTGTCATTTGATATAAAATTGCCCCATATGTACATATATTTGTACATATGCACATATGTATGTATATCAACTAGTCAGAACCTATATGAAGCAGGTGTCCACCAAATTGTCAGAGATTCTGATTGGTTGATGTGTGAGACCTATCAATGTTCAGATATTTTTAATAGGACTTCATGAATAACTAATCTTAATTAAGCACTTAATATTTGCAAGGTGATGCTTTTTCCTTTGCATGTAATCTATTATTAACTGTAAAAACCATATACTCTCATTGCATTAATTAGGAAACAGGCTCACAGAGAAATTAAATGGCTTACTCAACACTATATGGTCATTAAATTGTGGAGCTGGTAGACAAGGCTTCCTCATCTGGTTGGAGGGCCACATGTTAGTCTTCTTAACCACTTTGCTCTTAACCACTACATGCTGCCAACTCACTCACCCTCAAAAATCAAACACACTCCCTTACCTCCATTTAAAATTTGCCTTTGCTTAGTTTACATAGTAACCGTTTGTTTGTTTGTTTGTTTTGGAGGCATGTTGAAACTATTATTTAGTCAGATATATTTCTGGAACTTATTTTATTGGCAGTCTTTTGGGATGTATCCATTATTAATGTGCAATAAAACTATGTCATATAAAAAGACAGTGAATTGGCTGGGTGTGGTGGCTCACACCTGTAATCTTAGCACTCTGGGAGGCCGAGGCAGATGGATCATTTGAGCTCATGGGTTCGAGACCAGCCTGAGCAAGAGCAAGACCCCGTCTCTACTAAAAAATATAGAAATAAATTGGCTGGACAACTAAATATATCTATATAAAGAAAAATTAGCCAGGCATGGTGGCGCATGCCTGTAGTCCCAGCTACTCAGGAGGCTGAGGCAGGAGGATCACTTGAGCCGAGGAGTTTGAGGTCACTGTGAGCTAGGCCAATGCCACGGCACTCTAGCCAGGACAACAGAATGAGACTCTGTCTCAAAAAAAAAAGACTTTGAATTAATTTAATTATATTGATTATAATATACATTTCAGAATAATTAGGTAGTTGATACGTTCTGGTATTTTTAATGCTTGTATCATTTCTAGGTGAAAATAAGCATGCTTATTCATTGTTCTCATCATTATCTAAGAGCCTCCTTCATAGCTGTCACTGTGTTAAAAAACACTGTGATCACCAATATTTGTACTCACTATCAAATAATACCAGCATAGGCTTTAGAAGGGATACAATTTATACTTACATTTCAACTCTCCGGGAAAGGAATAACTATAAAATAGATTTTCATTTCTAAGTTTATCTATCAGAGTAGATTGCTTATCTCTTTCAAAATTTTACTTCATATATGGTAATTAAATAGTCTGTTAAAAATTCAAGCATTTGGAATATACTAGTTAATTCATTACATTAGATTCATAGATTTAATTTTGCTTTTGAATACTTGTACAGAAATGATATACTTTAATCCAATTCAATTATATTTTGTTCATTTATATTTATGAATTATGGAATTGAAAAATAATCCTAGGTGTTCTTTAGATTTTTATAAATACTTTTATCATGGAGAATTGTAAAAACACTATTCTGTAGCCATATAAGAAGCTAATCGGGGAGCCTATTTTTTATCATCAGCAAGAGATAAAGGGGGAAATTAAAAGGCAACATATAAAAGATTTTAGATAAAATAGTTCTGTTGAATGGGATATTCATTTTCACTATCAATGCATCTAGTGCAATGAGCTGCTCACTTGTTTCTAAGTAGCAGTTGTTACTTTCTCTTTGGTACATTATGTACGTAAAAGAAAAAAAAAGTAAGTATAAGCTTTGTCCCACTTATAGATAAATGGGAAAAACCTCAAATAGCCAGATGGGCTCATAGGCAGAGAATCACTTTGAATGGCTAAACATTATCTCACTTTTATAGACCGCTATTTAAGTTAAATTTCCTTACATCCACAGCCTTTTGCCAGTATTTTTCTTCACCCTTCTTGCTTTGAATGAAATCTATTCTCCTTACTGAAGCTACTTTTGCACATATGCCTGGTATTATCCTTTGAAACAGCTTGATGTGTGTGGGAACGAGGTAAGGAATTGTTTGCCTTGCCCATCTCTGCCTACACTGTCATTTGTAGACCATGGGCCCTTTACCAGAATGAGCAAGATAAAAGCATTCTCTTTAGATGTATAAAATCCTTCATCCCAATTGTGTCATTCTCCACTCTTCTTATTCATTGTTATCTAACAGCATCTAAGCCACCCCTTGTCAACAACTACATACTGGCAACTTCATGTACTTCTTTTCTCTCTATGCCAAGACCTGCCAAGTGACTTCTGCTTCCAGGTGGAAAATCCATCTGCCATCGCACTTCCCCCATTCACAAAATCACCAAATGCTAATGATTCTATTATCAAAATATATTTTTAATTTGTCTAATTGCCTCTATTGCTATATTGCATTTAGAGTTAAGTCATGGCTTCAAATATGGCAATAGTACCCATTATCTTTAAAATAAATAGCAGCATATTTTCATAGAATTAAAATTTTCTATTTTT
>VBSM01000413.1:20896402-20918261 GCA_008086735.1 Cheirogaleus medius
TTTTTTTTATTTTTAATAGAGATGGGATCCCACTCTCACTCAGGCTGGTCTCAAACTCCTGACCTCAAGAGATTCTCCCACCTTGACCTCCCAGAGTGCTAGGATTAGAGGTGTGAGCCACTGCACCCGGTCATTAGCTGCTACTTTCTAATATTCACCTTTTGTTTCTGTCAAACTGGTCACAATGCCTTTACCATGCCAAGCTTTCTTATACTTCAGTGTCTCTATTCCTATCATGACCTTTTCTGGTGAACCTATTTCAATCCTTCAAATGTGTATTTTCATAGAATTCTATGGAAGCTTCTATGATAGCAGAACTAATTTTTTCAAATATTATTTGTTCACATATTTTTAATCATCATGAGAATAAGGTCTTTAATAACAGAATCATAAACATTGTATTGTTATTTCCAATATATAGCTCATTATCTGGCACATGGTACAAATTCAGAATGCTAAATAAGGCAGTGATTGAATATACTTAGTAGAAGTTACTTGCAAAGCTCTTCGAAATCTTTCTTCTGCAATCTTGAAACTACTTAGGAAAAGACTTTCCTACATGTCTGACCCTGAGTAAAGAAGATGGTAAAAAGGAAGTTAGTTTGGGTAGAAGCATCTTGGACTACTATAGAGACTACAGAAGATTGCTTAAGAGCTACCTCAAATTGTGTCTGGTGGTTCTAAAGAAACTGTCCAGATTTTTCCAGTACCATTGCCTACCTGCATCTATATTACTCTGTTTTCTATATTCTCAAAACTTATTATAATTCCAACTGTTGCAGCATTTATCATGTTGTATCTTATATCTGAGGATTTTGTTTATCTTTGCACTTGCCCAGATATTAAGCTTCTGAAGATAAGGCATTAGAATTTGTGAAAATCTTCACTGGGTGCAATAACCAAAAGACAATTACTATTAAAAAAATATAATTTGAATAAAACTGCTATGTGTAGTTAATTATAGTGAATCTACTCACTATATAATGAATAATATGTAGAGACAAAAATGTTTCCAAATTACACAACACAAATAATATTAAGCAAATAACATAGATTGAGATACTAGCTAGAAGATGGTGCATTTTTTTTTCTTTAAGGATTTTCCAACCTTTTTTAGGTTTACAACCTTCAATACAACTCCTAAATAGTTAACCTTTCTTTTTTCTGTGTACCAATTTAAAAATAAAAAAATATATATTCCCCTATAGCTTTGGCTCTATCCTTGACCACCTCACTCCTGAGAGAGAGAGAGAATAGGATTTAGGAACATAGGATCTAATCCAAACTCTTCAGTAAGTGAGCTGTGTGATTTCAGGTATATCCTTTAATCTCATTGGGTTTCAAGATTTTCATCTGTAAAATGAAGGGATTGAAACAGATCATCCCCAAAGTCAGTCCAGCTCCAAAGCAAACTCTAAGATCTTAAGATGTCTCACATCAGAACATCTGGCTCTGTGTGCTATTCTTCTCTCTAATGCCCTGTGGTAGAATATAAGAACTACCAAGCGTTAATCTTTCTCTTAAAGAAAGCAAACTTCCCAGGCAATGAATAGCTATAAAAATACAGTGCATAATCATTCAAAGACCAACTAAATCTATAATACAGCTCAATTCATCATACTGCCAAGTATATCCTTCACTGCAAATAAATTCTAGGATCAACTTGTCATATTTATATTCTGCCCAAAACAGACACACCCACCAGATTTTTTGAATCTGGTGTTTAACCTACCTCCATATGGCTAATATCTACATATGGAGAACTTGGACGTTAAGTTAAAATAGTGGCCTTTTCTGATATAATGGTTTTTCTTTTCTAGCTCCAAGTTTCTCTCTTACTTGAGTGTCTGCCTCAAAAAATTTCCAATATCCTATAAACTTTTATTTTAATTTCTGAAAATCGAAGCACATTTGCACAAAGTATTACTGCAAACATGCCAAGTAATGATCTGCTACTTTCTGACTTAATTTCTGCAAAAGACAAAATTACAACAAATCTATTAAAGGTGTAATTGGGTTGTGTTTGCTGTTCATGAGCCAGAGATACCTCCATTCTACAAAATAGAATGAGAGCTCTCACTGGGTAATGGCAGAACAATGGGTTTTGTAAGGTGGGGACAAGGAAACAGAAAAAGTTGATTGGTTAACGTCAGGTTAGTTAATGTTAGTTAACTTATGTTAGTTCAGGTTACTTTTCTTGGAAGGGTTTAAGCAGAGATGACTTCCTTATGATGCTGGCTCAGATAGAATGGAATCTCCTTTTTTCAGAAAAAACTGATTTGTTTTGAAATCTTTATGCTTCCTTAAAGTTTCAATTTGATTATGTGACATTTAGCATAAATGACTCCATATTGGTTTCAACTGGTCTGTTGGGACATATTGTATGAGCTCAATCCAAAATAATGACCTCCCATAATTTTTGTTTAATGTGTCCAATCTCTACACTTAGAGACTGGTTATTTGCAGAATCTTATCAGCACACTGAGTCCTAAAAAAAATAGAAAAGAAGCAATATTCTCTTTATCTAGGAAAAAAATGTTCAAAGAGATAGAATGGGGAAATAGTACAAAGGAAAACCAGTTTTTTTTTATTTAGAGAAGGAAGAAAAGGAGGTATAAGCTTTTTAAAAAATGAATGGAAATACAAGTCTTCTACAGAAACCATTTAGGAGATTTTCCCCCTGCTCCTCAAAAAATAAAAGCTTACCAAGGGTAAACTAGTTGCTTTCAGGATATCATATTATTTAACACTATGCTCTATGGTCCTACTAAATAGTAAATACATATTTTGATGAAATGAATAATCTATTTTAATAGATAAAATTTAATTTTATTAAAACTATTTTAAGAATTACTCTTACTACATTGATAATCAGATAGAAGGGGGATGGGAAATAAAGACTGTGTTTCTATCTGAAAAGGTCAAGCCCTTTACATTTCCTGAGGCTACTCTCAAGCAGGCTTCAGATCAGCTGCTGGTCCTCAATTTGTACAACTAACACACCATCCTGGAAGAAGAGGGTACTTCCATTACGACCTATAACTGTCCAATCATCTCAATGACGGAATGCTCCATGCTGTATTTCACTAATGTCTTAGTCTTGAGAAATTCAAGCTAATACTGAAGGAAAAATATAATAGATCTAAAAAAAAGTAAAGCTTTTAATTTAAATAAAAGAAAGAAATGAAGTATCATGGCACAAAAAGACATGGAGGAAACTGGAATGCAAGAGAGAATTATCCCACTTCAAAACCCTAAACAAAACCAAAAAATATAAAAATATCCAAACATAGTCATTGAAAGTAATTGAGAGGATTTTTCACATTATTGAAAGATTTGGTTAATTGTTTCTTTAGATAGCCAACATTTCTGTGTTAAAGCATGATATAGTTTACTAAAAATTATTCTTCACATGATTTATCAGGAGAATATTTTCAGGAAATCCTTAAAGAAGGATGATAATATTTCATACTAAAGTCAACATTGTTTTTATTTACTTTTCACTCACCAAACATGAGCTTGGAAAGAACTTTCCGTATGAGGGAAATGGTGATTGCCCCATATGCCTTTGAAATCGGTTTCATGTAAAGAAATGGAGTTTTGAGCCTCATCAATTTTTAAACACAAAGGAAGTACTTGACATACTGTAGTGAAAAAAAGTTATAGTCTCTCATTATTAATTCACAGATCAGCTGTTCAAGCAAAATTGTTTCTGAATTTATAGCAAACTAAAAGGAGCATAAAAATTATTTCTTCCTTGTGGTCTCCATAAACAGCTTTAACAGGTACTAGGTAATAAGTGCAATATAAATGCCTTTCCAAATAGATAAGTGAAGCTGTGATCGGACTGTAATATGCTATAATGTGTTTTAGTCTGTAGGTCCATTGCAAGGCAACACTATGGCTTCTTTCATACACTTTTTTTTTTTTTTTTGTAAGAAAGAAATGTGATGCATTGTGGTTTGATTTATTTCAGAAAAATAAAACAAACTCCCCAGGGCACTTTGAAGAGTAGCATTTAGGTATCCTGCAGGGAACGCTCAAATTGCTTGCTATTTTTCTTGTTGCTGTTACACAGTCTGCTAGAGAAAAGCAAGGGCAAGCAATATAGGCAGCCTTGAGGCCTAACCTAGATGCTCTGCTCTCTGAGATACGCTGGTACCTCCACATTTTACTTTAGACCCCCGGGCTCCTATCATCACTTTCTCTGTGATAATTCTGAAACTTTCTCGTTTCTGAAATATTCTAAAGCAATCTAAATAAGAAAATTGGTTTTGGACTCTTAATAAGATTCTCATTAGTGCAGGAGGAAAAACTATCTTCCTGTTCAGAAATCTCATAAACCTCATTAAAATATCAATAGTAATAATAGTAGATGCTCTCTGCTATTATTACTGTGCTCCACAATGTACTGGATACTTTATGTTTAACCTTGACAGTATTGTCAACAATCCTTTATAGTAGAAATTTATAGACACTAATAGAGGATGAAATATGGAAATTATATAATGTCAATTACATTAGTCTGGGTTGTCCAGAGAAACTGAACCAATAGTGTGTAGTATATATGTCTATGAATACATTTATTATAAGATAGTGGCTCACACAATTATGAAGGCTGAAAAGTCCCACAATCTGTGGTCTACAAGCAGAAGACCCAGAAAAGCTGGTATTACAGTTTGAAGGCCTGTGAGCTGATGGTGTAGATTCCAGTCCAATTCTGAAGGTTTGAGAATCAGGAACATTGAGGGTAGGAGAAGAATGTCCCAACTCATACAGTAAGGTAGAAAGCAAAATTCAAGTTTTTCTCTCTCCTTCTTGTTCTCTTTAGACCCTCAACAGATTGATTGATGCCCACCCACATTAGGAAGAACCATTTGCTTTACTCAGCTGACCAACGCAAATGCTATAATCTCTTTCAGAAACACTCTCACAGACACACCCAGAAGTAATGTTCAATCAGATATCTGGGCACCTTGTGTCCCAATAAAGTGGACACATAAAATTAACTATTACAGGTTCATTCCTTGTCAACTGGGCATCAGGACACACCTCCTTAAACTGCACTTAATCTCTAAATAAAGACAATGACATGGTCATAATTTCACCTAACTTGATAGAACTATCCTTTGTACAACTGAAATTGTACTAGCCTCTACCCTTGAAGAGGAGGTAATGTCCTTGAATGATGCTTACTCTTTTCCTTGATATTCTATACCTCAAATACTATGATGTAAAATTAACAATACTTAAATACTTAATATTATGATAAAATCTTGGAGTCAGAGAGTAGACTGATGGTTACCAGAGGCTGGGAGTGGTAGTGAGGAGGGGCAGATAAGTTAGGGATAGTTAATGGGTGCAAATATATAGGTAGCTAGTTAGATAGAATGAACATTATTTGATAAGCACAACAAAGTTAATCAACAATAAGTTAAGATATACTAAGAGTGATATCTAGTTACTTAGGTATACTAAGTAACTAGAAGGGTTCCTAAGACAAAGAAATATTCAGTACATAATGTGTCTTATGTTACATGATAAGGAAGTAAGAGTGGAAAGAAAACAACTCCCTCTTTAAATCAAAAAATATTTTAAAATATTTGCTTAATACACACTCACAAACACACACACGTATTCATAACAAACTAAGGAGGAAATACTTATACAGTTACAGTCTTGGTTTTGTATCCGGCCACATGGTCATAGCTGGTATTTATAACTATCTTCTTCTACTCAGTCTAGATTGCCTCTGCCTTAAGCAAGC
Source organism: Cheirogaleus medius (assembly GCA_008086735.1). NCBI lineage: Eukaryota > Metazoa > Chordata > Mammalia > Primates > Cheirogaleidae > Cheirogaleus > Cheirogaleus medius. Next base: position 20,902,170 of record VBSM01000413.1, read on the forward strand.
ACCTTAGCTAGTCATGGTTTTCATCTGGTAGGATGACCAAATCTTCATTTCTGAGTGGTCTGGTTCATTAGTAGTCCTGCCTGGATTGAGTTGTTGTAGTTTTCTATTGACCTTAATCATAGTGCACTGTAATACTAAGAGATGCCCTCAGGAGTTCTCCTGTCTTCCAGACATATGCTTCCTTACCTACATTGCATAGTAGCATCTCAGTTTTCCAGTTTTCCAGTTTTCTAGAGCCCTTCTTAGCCTGTTGATTCGTGGCATGAGGATCCCAAAGTGGCCAGGTGGCAGTTTTAACTTCCCATTCAATGGAATCATTGTGCCTGGAATGAAGACCTCTGGAATTAAGACCTCTAGGTCAGTGGAGCATAAAGTTGCGGGAACAGGAACAGGAAGTTCCGCTAGTGGGTCACTGGTGTTAATAGTGGTACCACTCTCATTTTCACTTCTTGAATCCTGGACATGTGAATCCCAGCTTTAGAGATAGGAGATTGGTTGCAGAGGTAGGGCCAGTTGCATTTTGTTCTGAGTGAGGTGGAAGCCAATGGAGATTCTGATCAGAGATATGATAGGTTCTGATTTTCATTAGAAAAATGTCACTACTCGTTGTGGAGATTAGATTAGATTTTAAGACTGCAGGACTCAACATCACTAATCATCAGGGAAATGCAAATTAAAACCACAGTCAGAAATCACCTTACCCCATCAGAATGGCTATTATTAAAAAGTCAAAAAACAATAGATGCTGGCATGGATGTGGAGAGAAAGGAACACTTATACTCTATTGGTGGAACTGCAAATTAGTACAACCTCTATGGAAAACCACATGGAGATTCCTCAAAGAAATAAATACAGACCTACCATTAGATCCAGAAATCTCATTACTGGGTATCTACCCAAAGGAAAAGAAGTCATTTTATCAAAAATATATCTACACTTGAATGTTTATTTTGGGACAATTCATAATCACAAAATGTGGAATCAACCTAAGTGCCCATCAATTCATGTGTGAATTAACAAAATGTGGTGCATACACACACACACACACACACACACATACACACACATACACACACCATAGAGTACTACAAAGAAATGAATTAATGTATTTTGCGGTAATTTGGATGAAAGTGAAGGCCATTATCCTAAGTGAAGTATCTCAAGAATGGAAAAACAAACACTGCATGTACTCTTTAATAATTTGGAACTAACTGACACAGTAATAGCCCTGACTTAAGCCTTATAAAAGCTTTCCATGTAACAAAATATTTGTGCCCCCTTAATATTTTGAAAAGAAAAGTGCAGGCATGATAAATGGTAGGTAATGTGAAAGTCCAAATCCAAGGACAGGACCTCAGGACAGTGATTCTTCAAGGGCAGGGTAGTCAGAACAAGTTATTGATAGTATTCAAGGAATTAATCTCTTTTCTTTAGGAGCACTTTCTTTTTTGTTTGCTGTTACTTTCCTTGATTTTTCCACTACAGTTTTTAAACCTCTGTATTTAAAGACTACTATGCAAAAATACATATATCATTGTTAAAAAATTATGTTTGTCCATGTATGTAGACAAATACATACATATATATGATTTAGATAGAATAACAGAAAAGGCTGAGTACATGGTAAAGGCGCCATGAAGTATAAATAAATACGACTAGTGCCAGAAGACAAATGCATCTTCAATGCCATCGGTAATGGGCAGCAACTGAAATTCTTCAGTCTACTCTTTTGAGGGATTATGTGTGTATTGTAGGTTATCTTGGAGGCTGTACATAAAATAGATTGAAATGTGATTGAGAAGAGTACTTAAGAGATATTTGGGAAGCTGTCTCAGGAATAATTCATGAAATGATGAGTATCTCTTATGTTAAAGCTCCCTGTTAGAGACTACAAGTACTGCAGTTATGCTAGCCCAAGACTTACCTCTAAGGAGTTTAGAAACAAGAATGAAATAAATTTCTGCTGTACACATTTCACTTGTGTAATGCAAGGCAGCTTATATTTGCTATTACAGACTATGTTGCCTGTTGTTTCCTATATTTGGAATGTGTTTTGCCCTTTCTTCATCTGACTAACACTTTTCAATACAGTAAGTCCTCACCGAACCTCATGGATACATTCTTGGAAACTGTGACTTTAAGCTAAAAGATGTATAACAAAACCAATTTTACCATGGGCTAATTGATATAAACAAGAGTCAAGTTCCTATAGCATGCTTCTGGTCACAAAAATATCAGCAAACTTCTAAATAAAGACTCCAAACACCTCTAATATTAAACATTGAAATAAATGTGAGCTATCCATACATTGAAGAAAGAATGGTAAAAACAAGATACTTATTTACTTAAGTTTTGGTGAATCAGTGAGCAGGAGCAGTCATAGTGGTGGTAGGTGAAGTCAAGAAATAAATTTTTACAGAGTAATAATTGTAAGAAGCACCCCATAACACCACATAGTTCAAAAACAACAAATATGGTAGGCTTGCTAGGCTTGCTGAGTGCTTTCATACTGCATTGCTGAGTGTCGTGCAATTGTATGAGTATTATCTACTTTACAAATTTTTATGTGACAATAATTTGTTTTCATTCATTCACTCATTTTTGAACCCACTTATTCTAGTTCAGGGTTGTGGGTGGCCAGAGCTTACCCTGGAAGCTCAGGGAGCAAAACAAGAACCAACCCTAGGTAAGACATCGCAGGGTACCCCACACATACACCCACACTCAGTCACACTGGGACTATTTATACAGCAAATTTACCTAAGGTCTACATCTTCAGGATGTGGGAGGAAAACAGAGAACCTGGAGAAAACCCATGCAGATGTGCAGGCATGTGCAAACTCTCCATAGTCAGTGGCCCTGGCTGGTAATTGAATTTTTTCATCATCAACATTATAATGAAATGACATTGAATAAAACATTATTCAAGGACCTGTTGTACTTTGCTTTGTATCTTCTAGAAAGGCTTTCATAATCTCCCTTAATCTGTGTAAAGTGTTCATTTTCCAGGGGAATTTCATAACTAATTATAACACTAAGAATATTGTATTAGAGAAATTTATGTATTCGCTTAAATATTTATTTAACAAATAATATGGCAGTATGTGCAAGACACTTCTATTTATGTTACACGATTTAATTGTTAGTCTTCACAAACCCCTATTAGTAAATACTATTGCTATTCTCATTTTACAGATGAGGAAACTAGATCACTGAATACATAGTATGTGGTGGGATTTGAGGGCAGATAACCTGGCACCTGGGCCCATATTCTTAACCCTCAACTCTAAACTACTCAAGAATGATGACATTCCATACTTAATAATATATTTCTAGTGTCTAGGCAAGTTTTTCCACAGTATACCATAAGATGAGGAAATAAAAGGTCAAAAAAGGATAAAAGATGTTAAAATAGTAACTTTATAATTTAGCTGTAATATAGGGTCACATTATTGAAAATTAACATGAAATAACATAGAGAAATCATTTTATGGATGGCATCATTACAAGAGAAAGAAGTTTACTCTATTTGCATAACCATTAAGAATTTTGGGTTTTGTGCAAAATTAACTAGAGCTAAAACAAGCAAATAAACCCAGTTAAATATCTACTTGTTATGCTACTTCAGAACTAGGCTACTGTTGAAATTTAAAGTAGTCTATGTTATTTAAATTTGTTAAATAAATAACACAAAAAGAGGCTGTTGAATGTACAGATTTTAGTATAACATACTAAATATTAAAAGTAGGGATGAAGTTCCTTTGGAAAATGGTCAATTTACACAGACTGGGAAAGGCAGCAATAATAGGTAATGGTTTCATGCAGAACATTTTAAAAACTTGTAGAAATTAATTTAGAAAAAAATGCTGATAAATTAACACTTTGTAACTGAACGTATCATGAGATAAGAAAACAGGTAATGATTTCAATCATCTTTAAAATAAAATAGCCAAATAATAGAGGAACGACATCTTGAGTAGAAACAAACAAAAAATTAGCGAGAAAAGCTTGGGAGGAATATAATATGACAATTTAAAAGTTGTTAATGGTACAAAGATACCTGGCATGGTGGCTCACATCTGTAATCTTAGCACTCTAGGAGGCCAAGGAGGGAGGATCTCTTGAGCTCAGGAGTTGCAGACCACCTTAGAGAGAGCCAGAAATCCTGTCTCTAGAAAAAAATAGAAAATTTAGCCAGGCATGGTGCCACATACCTGTAGTCCCAGCTACTTGGGAAGCTGAGGCAGGAGGATCGCTTGACCCAGGAGTTTGAAGTTGTAGTGAGCTTTGATGATGCCACTGCACTTTAGTCAGGGTGACAGAGTGAGACAGTGTCTCAAAAAAATAAATAATAAAATAAAATAAAAATGGCACAAAGAAATTAAAGGAATTAAATGAAAGGCCACTGAATCTGTCAATTATCTAAATTGTTTATTCTGATGAGCCATAGCAATCTGACAATACATTTAATATTGCATAGTCATCACAAGAAATGAACAGCATTTGATGACCCTTCTATCAGATGAAGCATTTTAATTTATTTCTTGGCATAATAATGATAAAATTATGTGTTGCACTAGATCATTGTGCTTTAGGGAAAACATTTGCCATTGCATCTATTAATGTTGATGGATTAACATCAAAAAGCTCATCAACAAATAAAGATGTAGAATCAGACTTAAAGTAAACATGGTCTCGTATATTGAATGTGCTGAGCAGAAATATTTCTCCATATGGTATTTTTAAAAATTTGAGTACTAAGTTCTATGAATAAAGAAAAGATCTGTGCAGGCCATCATCACTCACTTACCAGTCGTAGACATAAATTTAAGAACAATGTCAAATAGCAGCTGGTGTTCTGAAATGCTATATATATAGCCCCTCTAATACAACATATCTCTTCTTGAGTAGGTAAAAGATGAGAAATTATTTTAAAGGCAAAGTAGCTAAGTAAGCCTCAAAAGTGAACAAAAAAACTGGCCCAAGGGGAAAAATTGTAGCTGTTAAATGTATTTATGTACCTTCTTTTCTCAGGGAAATGATCTAAATTCTTGAAAAGAATAAGCCGGTGACTGATATTTGCATTCTTTGTAATTTTAATATATTTTCTTGACATCTCACAATTATCTTTAATGATAATAGCTGTAATTTACTAAGTACCACCAATATATTATATCAGACTTTGAACACATCTTTTCCTAATCTTCACTAGTTAAGCATTATTAGGAAAGAACCAAAGAAACATTGTTAAGAAAGAAACAAAGAAAAGTACCAAAGTTGAGATACAGTAACTTATTTCAGATTTGCTGAACTAAGACATAGGAAACTGGGACTCAAAGCCAGGCCAAACTCCAAAACACACCTTTTCTGTATGAACAATCATTAGAAACCTGAATTGGAATATTCTCTTTCAACATTAGAATCCATATCAATATTTAAAGGAAGAAAATAATATCTGTTAATTTCTTTTCAGAGGCACAACAAAATTAATTGCCAGTTAATGTGGTTCTGCGATTGCTGGTTTGTTGTTATTCTTGTCTTTATTATTTTTTTTCTAAACTCTTGTTGCTTCTCTACCTGTAATTTTTATTTTACCTTTTTAATGAATTTAACTAATGAATATTAGGCAACCAACTAGGTTGGACCTGTATTGACTTTCTGATTGAAATTATGAAAAATAAAAAGATTGCAGACGCCTGCTATATATTTTCATGATGAATAATTGGCCACTTTGAACTAAATACTAAAATTTCACCAAAGATTCAGGAAGCATGATCCTTACATTATGGGAGACTCAAAGAATTTCTAAATGTACACATTGAAATGTGTTTATTTTTCACTTCTTTCAGGACAATGACCTAAGTTATGTAGATAATATTTTTTCTTGTTATGATCTTCTATGGGATGATTATGGGTTTTTTTTAATCCATTAACTAAAATTAAAGATGGACCGAGGATGTGGTAGAACTACTATACAAATATGCTATAAGACAGAGGCAGAATTCTTTAATATCATCAGTGTTGAGTTAGGCTTAGTAACCGATTTCTAATCTTTTTTAAAATTTAGTTTAGCCATCAATTAACATTTAAAATGATTATTTATTTTTAATCCATATATATCTTATTTCTTTTTACTCTATCCATGTTTTCTTTTAGCTGTCTGAGCAAATTTCAGACAGTTGAGCTAAAGTCTTTGTCTAGTAATTCTAATGTCTGTTTTTACTCAAGAACAGTTTCTGTTCATTGCTTTTTTTTTCATGTGTATGGTGCATACATTCTTCTTTCTTTCCATACCTCATAACTTTTTGTTTAACTCTCAATGTTTTTAATCTGTCCTGTGGAAACACTGGAAATCAGATTTTGCCCCTAAGTGTTTACTGTTGTTGCATTCTGTGGGTTATAGTGTTTTCTTTTTTAGTCCCTTTTCTAAACTGCCTTTAAAGAGTTTGTTCATTATGATATACTGGCACTTAAATTTTGGTTCCTTAATTTGTGGACCTTGTGGTTTAGCAAAGAATTTCTAAATGCCAACAAAAATAAATAATTAAAAAGCAAACACAAAAAAATCTTCTGGACTGTGCCCTGAACTGGCCCTGTATTGAGGCAGCCCTTTAGCTGTTAGCCAGGCCTTTACAGTGCTTCCTGAGCTTCCACCTGCTGTTTGCATTGAGTCTAAAGATCAGTGGGAGGTAAAAACTCTCTTTTCAGATCTTTGTGAGCCTATATCCTGCCAGATTAGTGTGCATGGCTTTCTTGAATTCCCATTATAGATTAGATCTGTTTAAAATTTTCATTTTTCAAAGTAGTCCTCTCCTCAGAATTTTCTGTCAGGACTTTCAGTGTGTCTAGTCTTGGCCTAATTGGAATCTTTTGACCCAGGCTTCAGCAGCTTTTTCGTTTGCCTCTCAATATTTTTCAGTATCACTCTCTGCTTAGATTTTTTTTCCTCATTGAGAGAGTTATTTTTTGGTGGGGAAAAAACAATGGCAAGCATCCCGCATTCCTCCTTCAGAGAGCCCCAAGACTAGTCAAAATGCACAGACATAATCACTTGGGAACAAGCTCCACTCCGCCACTTCTAGAGTCAGAGACGTATACTGGGAATGTGGGCTGCCATTTCCAAGACTGGCACCACTCATAGAGAAGCGATGGGGCAAGGCTAGGATAAATTAAAATGACACAGAGCTTGCCCTAATACACTTAACCACTTCGGTACCAGCGTCAACTATAGTCGACAGCCACAGATGAACGCGCACAGCGACTTTAGCTGACAGTGATATGACTTTTCTAATTTTTCATTTATCAAAATAAAATTATGAACATTTAAAAATAACGTAATGAAAATATATATGTATATGTTACCTATTCTGATTTACGTTACAAGTAAAGCTGCCTGTAAAGTAAAACAAGCTTTCAGTGCTTTAAAGCTTTCCTCATCACACAAGAGCAAAACGGATTCGTTGTCAATGCACAGCACAAACTATCGTTTGGACTGTGAGTGCCGGCTGTGGGCAAGGTTTCGCGGCCGGTGTGCACGGTACCGAAGTGGTTAATTAACCTTTTTCTTAAATCAGTATAGGCTTGTTTGCTGTAAACCTTTGACTATTTTCCAAGGTTCTGATGAAGTTGGTTCTGGTAGTCATAATTCCATCTGCGTGAAGGGATAGGTCCTTATAGTTCCCTACCGCATTGCTTTTGCTAATGTCAGTTAGTGACACTTGCAGGTGTATTTTTAAAAATGGAATATGTAGTGATGTTCTTTTGCTTTAGCCATATATTTTGGCATATGATTTTCTAATAACTAGACCATGAAAAATGTTTCAGTTCAAATATAAGTTTTACATATCCCTATTGCTAAAGAAAACATATACATGATTTCCTATTATAAATCCTGAATTGTTTACCTTATAAAGAGACAAGAAGGTGGGAGGAATTCTATTCTCAAACATGAACCAGCAATAGAATTTCAAAAAAAAAAAAATCTGGAGAACACTTGGGGAAGGCAGTTCAAGAAACTAGCCTACTTTGGATACGTTTAAGTATCAACAAACTAGGTCATAACTATTAGAATAATTAGTAATTCTTTAAATTTTTAAAGCTTTCTCATATCTGTTAATTTTTAAAATTTTTCTCTTGTTTTTCTTCACAAAATAAACCTTGTTAGTCTTTTGATGACAGCAAGAAATCCTAGTATCCAAGAAGTTTGAAAACTGGGAAATTCCACAGGAAGAATTAGGAAAAACAATAATACTTTTTTATGGTGTTGAAGTATTTAAAGCTATAGTCACATTGATTCAATATTTTGATTGCCATTTACATTCATTAATTATTAATGATCCTAGAAAGTACTAATTACTATTTTGATATTTCAGAAAAACAAACGGAGTTAAAAGAATAATTAAATCACTTGCCTGTGGTTGTATAGTAGATAGTATAAGAATTTGAATCTATATCTTCAATGCTTCTTAAAGAGGTGGCAACTTCTGGGAAGAGGGTATAAAATCAGGCTCAGTCGCAGGTCCTAAAGCAGTAGGGAGTATATAGTGTACTTAAAGCTAATGTAAGGAAGAACACTAGATTAAGAATATAAGCAAACAGAGTCTGAGTCCTTTCCTCACAGAAACAGATCTTACTAAATTCTACTATCACTCAAAGGAAAAGAAGTTATATAATCTCTACATGATAAGAATACTTTCTGAAAGCAAAACACAATGTGGCAGTGTTTCAAAAATGCAATGGACAGTTCCTAATATTTTAAGTATTATACAGTAAAATCCAGACATGTAGATTCCTCAAGGGAGGTCCCAAAACAATAAATGTTGGCATGGATGTGGAAAGATAGGAACACTCCTACACTGCTGGTGGGACTGCAAACTAGTGCAACCTCTATAGAACGCAATATGGAGATACCTTAAAGCGATACAAGTAGATCTACCATTTGATCCAACAATCCCATTACTGGGCATCTACCCAAAAGAACAAAAGACACTCTATAAAAAAGACATCTGCACTCAAATGTTTATAGCAGCACAATTCACAATTGCAAAGATGTGGAAACAACCCAAGTGCCCATCAATACATGAGTGGATTAATAAAATGTGGTATTTGTATACCATGGAGTACTATTCAGCTATAAGAAACAATGGTGATATAGCACCTCTTGTTTTTTCCTGGATAGAACTGGAACCCATTCTACTAAGTATCCCAAGAATGGAAAAATAAGCACCACATGTACTCACCAGAAAATTGGTATTAACTGATCAACACCTAAGTGGACATATAGGAATAACATTTATCAGGTATCGGGCAGATGGGAGTGGGGAGGAGGGGATGGGTATATACATATATAATGAGTGCGATGCGCACCATCTGGGGGATGAACACGCTTGAAACTCTGACTCTGGGGGGGGGTAGGAGGAGAAGGCAACACACGTAACCTAAACATTTGTACCCCCATAATATGCTGAAATAAAAAAATAAAGTGAGACTAGTCAGCAAGGTAAAAAAAATAAAAAATTTAAAAAATTAAAAAATAAAAAAGTCAAATACTTTATATTATTAATAATCTAAAATAGTAGTCATAATTTATATTAAAACAATAGTTTTTATTTTAAATAATTCTAAAAAATATATTTCACACATTATTTATTAAGTTATTTTTTGTTACAAATCTTATGTTTTCTGAAGTGTGTGTGTTTCATTTCCTATCAGGCTGTCATCAAAAATGTTAGAAAGATTCTTCCAGCTAGATGATTCCAAGAACGATTCCTTTGAGCTTTTCCGCTACTGTTAATTGACTAATGGTCATATTGAGATATGAAAATTACTCTAAAAAACCTTTGACTAAATTAAAAGTAAGATCAAATCAAATAATGATAAGAAATTTAAAATCACTGTAGCAAAATAAGAAAAATCTCTCATCATTGAGTTCTAAGTTAATTAACATTAATTATGTATTTTAAAAGGGTAGCAGCAATATAATTTCCACCTAAATGAACTACAACCAATTTTCAGTTCATTATTATGAACAATACAGTTATATATACTTTGCCCTTTATAGAAACTTCATGACTTAACACACTGAGATTCTTGAAACTCATTTATTCTCAGAGTATTCTGGGAATTAGCTATCATAATCACCATTATACAAACAAAAATTAAAACAATGACATTACAATATTTAAGTAGACTTACAATATACATATCAGGAACACTTTGGTTTTTAAATTTCTAATTTAATCCTCATAAAATTTTCCAACGTTTCTCTATAGCATCATTGTGTCAATTAAAAAAGAAGTCATAAGGGAAAGGTGACTAAATTTATAAGATTAAGTTTTCAAGCAGAATTGATGACATAGTTATACAACTCAACTGCTTCAGCCTTATATTTCCTCACTTCCGAATTTTGTGTGCTTGATTCAATATCTGATAAATATGCCTTTTCAGAGAGTTACAATAAAATCACATTCAATTTTAAATTCTGGTGTTCAGTAACCAAACTGTACATGACAAAATTAAAAATGGAAAATCTTCAAATATTGTTGAAAACGAGAATTGAGACAATTATTAAAGGTGTCATTTTAAGTAAAGAAGTTGTGAAAATTAATTAGTTACTGCTGGGTTGGAATTCAAAACAGGTTTTCAAAGAGAGAATAGAAAACTATTAAAACACTCTGATTAACATTGTGGAATGATGTCTCCAGAGAAGAAAAATTTCTGTTTCCAGTTTTACCATGCAATTATTTTTGTTTTTTAAATTTCCATATATTTAGGGGGTACAAGTGCAGTTTTGTTACATATATATTTTACAGCATGGTGAAGTTTGGGCTTCTAGTATACCCATTGCCTGGATATTGTACATTTTACCCAATAGATAATTTTTCATCCTCCACCCCCTCTCACCCTCCTTTGGAGTCTCCACTGTCTATTATTCCACTGTGTATGACCATTTCTACCCACAGTTTAGCTCCGACTTACAAGTGAGAGCATGTGGTATTTGACTTTTCATTCCTGAGTTACTCCACTTAGAATAATAGCCTCAAGTTACATCCAAGTTGCTGCAAAAGACATTGTTTCATCCTTGTGTATGTCTGAGTAGTATTTCATGGTATATATGTATCACATTTTCGTCAATCCACTAATCAGTTGATGGACACTTATGTTGATTCTACATCTTTGGAATTGTGTATTGTGCTGTGTTAAACATTGAGTGCAGGTGTGTTTTTGATAAAATGATTTCTTTTCCTTTGGGTAGACACCCAGTAATGGGATTGCTGGATCAAATAGTAGACCTACTTTTAGTTCTTTGAGAAATGTCCATACTGTTTTCCATAGAGGTTGTACTGATTTATATTCCAGCCCAAAGTGTATGAGCATTCCCTTTTCACTGCTTCCTGCATCAATATGAAAAAATGCTAAGCACCACTAATCATCAGAGAAATGCAAATTAAAACCACAATGCAATATACCACATTATCACAGTCAGAATGGCTATTATGAAAAAGGAGTTGTTTTCTGATGCACTATCTACTAAAGTCACCAGTGCAAGCATTTTCCCCTAGAAACTTTTAGTTTCACTCTACTGCAAAAATTCTTTGTTGATATTACATCATAATATCTCTCATTGGTTCTCTATTGAATATTTAGTTACTATATCTTTCCTATTTGTGCTAGTAATTTATAGTTCTAACATCTTCTTGGTTGATTTATTTATGATACAAGGAATCTTTGTATTAATAAATCTTTTTCATTTAATTTGACATCCAAACATACTGTGGTACTTAAAAAAAGTTCATTATGTCTGTCTTTGACCTATACTTCTCTGAAGTCTTTACATGGACGAATCTTTTTACTGAAGCATCAAGTACCATCTGTACATATATCTTGACCCTTAGAAATATATATTCAAGATTATAATAATGACAAGCAATTATTATGAGAACTATCTGAAGTTTTGTTTAGAGATCCTATATATTTTTACATTTCTATCTATTGATTATCTAGCTTTGTATCTGTAATACCTATGTATCTAATTAAAAAGTAGATTATGCTTATTAAACAAAGACTTTAAACATTTTCTCCTTTTTTAAGAAAAGAAATCTAAAAGTAAAAGTAGGGAAAGAAATAATGTCGCTAAAATTTTTAAGGTAGCATTTCTATAACGTACTTATAAAAATCAGGTAGGAGGGCATCTTGTGGTTTATTTTAGCTACTTCAACCTATGTTTTGAAAACAGAAAACTTCAAAGTGCAGTCATTTATCAAATGTATCTAAGCATTGGTACTATTTAGAAACTGTCCTTGCTCTAGTTATAAATCTTTACTAAATGTAGCAATTCTAGTTCTCTCTGCTTCCTCTCTTCCAAATATGAATGTGGCCACTCTTTTATGAACAGGTATGTTTTACTGAGCTATTTATGTGATGTTCAGATAAAAACTAAATCCTCTGGTACTTGAGTAGGAACAGCACTCAATCTTTTCTTACAAGGGTCGGTCTGGGATAATAGAAAACAACTAAATATAAAGGAATGCATAAACTAGTGAATAATGGCTCATGTCAGATTTATGGTTTGTGTCCATGAAAATACTGTGTCAGCTGTAACACAATGGAAAATGTCACTGCAACAGCATATTGTGCATATGGATTTCCATATTAATCATGTGTGTTGGGGGGGTTATGGTTTTAGTATCTTACCTGCTTAGCATTTCTTACCTTCCAATTGGAAAAACATGGTACTTATATTCCAATTAGAAAAGCAAAATAATAATAATCCTGCCCACTCTTATTTAAGAGGTGCTAACCACTTGATCATATGTTTTGGGTATAGGTTTTCCTCAAGTAAAATTCCTATATGACTCATTCTTAGAGCTGTTCAAATTCTTTGGTTCTGGATTTTATTTCAAAGAATATGGTTTCAATAATTGAGACATCAGAACAGCTTTCAAAATGCTTTTGTTTTTGATGTGAATTGCAGCAATGCTGGGTTTTGTAACAGATACAGTGTATGGCTAACCCAACACTCAAATACACTCAATCACCACTCACTATTTTTCATCTTCATCCATCGATATGCGTGCAAAGACTTGTTTTCCAGTCCTGGGAAGTGTTGATGATGGGGGTTTGAGGAAGAAGATCATGTAAGAATGGAGAAGCAGTATTTGGTCTCTTCCCAGCTTCTTGTATGGGAATTAAACCTCAGTGGTTATACATTAAAAGTCAGCAGTAAGGAGAACTGTTTAGTTGAAAAACTCTGAGGACTCTGGAGTTAAGCAGTGGTACATTAAGACCCAGGAGATAAAATAATTGTTATTCTGCAAATCTTACAGAATTCTCTCACTTCGAACATTAGGGTATCTGGAACCATATGAGGACATTGCTATTGGCACTGACCATGGCAAATTTATATGACGAATTGACTTCAACCATGAGATTCCTTTGATAGCATCTCAGGTGATGGATTTGAAAACAGAATAGAAGCGGAATAACATGCTGTGAGGTGACAGTGACTGGAAACCTGTTTGGTGAGACTTTGTGTGACCAGACACCTTCAGGGACTGTCTGACTGACAGACATGGGGAAACAATTCATTACTCAATTGCAAGAAATGCAGCCTGGCCTTGTGGGACATGGAGATGTTCAAGCACTTACTGTTTATCAGGCATCACCATGTTTTAAGCACGCTTCTCTCTAAATATCTGTTCTCTTGCTCTCTCTACCAAATAACTTCCTTAGTAAGCCTCCTGAATTAACACACCATAAACACTGGCCACAACTCTCCATGTCCTTGGATATCTATGACCTAAAGTCAGCCACAAAATGTTCTCTTTTAGCAAAAATTCTTTAGTAAGCGAAGTATCTATTTCAAATTCCATCATCTGTGCAGAGCTCAAGCTCACCCAGTACACCACAGTCTAGTGCCCCGTGTCCTCAGCAAGCACTGAAGCAGCACCTCTAAAGAACTCACAGTGAGCCAGAATGCCTTTATTTTTGACAATGTGAGAGATTTGGTGATTGGGTAATATGTATTCTGGGCATAGATCCCGTTGGTACAAATGAAGGCAAGAATAAAAATATGAATTTTTATTGTCAATGTGATCTCTCCAGTATACATAAATGGAAAAATATAGCCTGCTTGAATAACACTGTATGTTTATTTTTAACATCGTGGGAATACCGGCTATAAATAAAAAGTGATAATAACTTTGGGTTTTTTCCATGTATGGGTTATAATAATTTGTTGTCCCATAGGAAATATTTTATGTGATTCATAATAGGAAAATAATGTTTCCTAAAGTGTAAAGGACTGAAGGTTTCTATTTATTGAGAATCTACTGCACGTCTGATAATATACATGCATTTATTCTCATCCTCAAAGCAAGGTAGTACTTTTATCCTCTTTCTGCTGATGAGGAAATTGAAACTTGTGGAAGTGAAGGATTTTACATGAGGTCATATTTACACAAGGTCTATTATTTTGAAAAAATTGGATCATGAAAGTAAGTCAGCCTGGAATGAAAGCCCTTACATCAACCAAAGCAACAACTCTATGCATATGGATCATCTTAGAAATAAAAGCAGTAATTAAAGTTGAACCTTTTTACAAACTTTATAATGAACTACATTGATTAGACATTCAGAAAGAGAAAATAATTTGGGAAAGAAAAATCACTATAACTCTGCTCACCAAATCTGACAAATCCACATACTGCCATGCTGAGAGCCCACAGTATTCTAGTGGTATTTATTTCCTAGAATACAAAAAGATTTTGAGAGTAAGTTTTAACTCTCTCATTTCTCAGTCTACAACTTCCTATCCACATTCTGAGAAATATTAGACAAATTGCGTGAGGCCTAGTAGTGTGCAGGATTTTATGCTATTAAGCAGGCATGAAAGTTGAGAGCCTCGTAAATATTAATCAAGACTAATGAACAGTGGGAGACTGCTGAATATCAATCTGTACTGGGGGAAATTTTGAATTAGAGACACCACTTCCTAACCAATAAATCAGTGGCGAAAAATTGAAGGCATTCTCATGCATCTGCTTATGTAGCTAGATCTCTAGTCCTGAAGGAGTATACAGTGCAGATGCGAAATGGGTGTAATTTTATCACTTCACACAGAGCTTCTGCATTTTTAACCGGACCATTTTTTAAAAAATTTTAATTACCTGCAAAAGAGGCTAGATTGTATCATAAAAAATCTTAGTATATTACATAGTATCAGAGTTCAAATAGTTCAAGAGTAAAGAGAACTTGTCTCATTCTCCCTCATTGACATTCCAAAAACAAGCCCAAAGGGACTAGAGCAGAGGTCCCCAATCATTTGGCACCAGGGAAAAGTTTCATGGAAGACAATTTTTCCACAGACTGGGGGCTGGGGAAGATGGGGAATGGTGTGGGGATGATTCAAGCACATTAAATTTATTGTGCATCAAAACCTCTCTGCTAATGATTAATCTGTATTTGCAGCCGCTCCCCAGCACTAGCATCACTGCCTCAGCTCCACCTCAGATCATCAGGAGTTAGATTCTCATAAGGAGTTCACAACCTAAATTCATCGCATGCACAGTTTAAAGTAGGGTTCACACACCTATGAGAATCTAATGCTGCCACTGATCTGACAGGAAGTGGAGCTCAGGCAGTGATTGGAGTGATGAGGAGCGGTTGTAAATACAGATGAAGCTTTACTGGCTTACCTGCCGCTCATCTCCTGCTGTGTGGCCTGGTTCCTAATAGGCCACGGACTGGTACTGGTTCAGGCCTGGGGTTTGGGAATTATAGGACTAGAAGACTCAAGGTTAAAAAGAGAGCTGAAATGCTAAAACTTGGTTGGTTTATTGCTTTTATTCAATGAGCCTATTACTTTTTTTTTCTCTAAGCTCATGTACAATTTATAACAGAGAAAAGAAGATTTTCCATCCTAATTCATAATTTTGTAAATAATACAAATACATCTACATAATTCCATATTCTTAATGGTTGTCCATTAGTGAAAATAAATTTGTTTATAATACATGGAGTTAATATTTATTAAGACAAATCCGAGAGTGGATAGTGACATTTATGAGTTTATGATTTTTTTTTTTTTTTTTT
>VBSM01000413.1:20918361-20964643 GCA_008086735.1 Cheirogaleus medius
AGAGACGCTCTAACTGGCGGTGTTTCTCGTCCGCCATCTTTGGCCAATCAGTTTATGATTTTTTTGATGCTGAGACACAAAAATATGGAATTTATTTGACACAGGTTTTTTTTTAATGTTATTCTTTAGTATCCAGATAGGATTTCAAGCATATGCTATGCTTCTGCACCAAGCATTAAATTTTTAAATTTTTTATTTTAAATAATTATGGGTACATAATAGTTGCATATATGGTACACGTGATGTTTCGATGCAGGAATACAATGTGTAATAATCAAACCAGGATAATTGGGGTGCCTGCCACCTCAAACACTTATCATTTCTTTGAGTTAAGAACATTGCAATTCGACTTTTTTAGTTATCTTAAAGAATAACAACTTATTGCTGACTATAGTCACTTTGTTGTGCTATGAAATATTGTTCATTTTATCTAACTATGTTTTTGCACCTGTTAACCATCCCCACTTTATGCCCTGCTCCTGCGACCTTTTCAAGCCTCTGGTAACCATCATTGTACTCTGTCTTTATGAGAGCAATTATTCTATTATTTAGCTCTGACTTATGAGTGAGAACATGAGAGCTTTGTCTGTCTGTGCTTGGCTTATTTCACTGAACATAACGTTCTCCAGTTCTATCCATTTGGTTGAAAATGATAAGATTTCATTTTTTTATAGCTGAATAATATTCCATTATGTATATGTACCACATCCTTAATATTTTAATGAAAATATTTAGAACTGATTGTTAACAATATGAATGTTTCCTCATACCATCATAATTAGGACTAAACTTTTATCCTGAATAGATATGGCACAAGCTGTGTTTATTGAAAGGACACAGATACAAGTATTAAGGACACAGAAAAGATAAAGAGCCAGTAAATAAGCCAGAAATGGACATCATTCAGAGATACACCAGAAATACTATTTCCAAATTTATTACTTTATACCATTTCAAATATATGAAACAAGTAGTAGTTACCAAGTTAGGTAATGGTACAGCAAAATGCTATAATTAAGCATTAACCACTAACAGTTTTTAAATTTTCTATCACTCAAAATTTCTAGACTCATTGAAGTCAGGGAATTATACTGGTCTCCAAAATATTCTCACTGCCTTGTAATTAGTAGTTGTGTAATAGATATTTAAGAAAGCTTTTTAAAGGAGAATCAATACATTGCAGTTTTTCTTTCATACAGATGAATTTGTACTCTTTTCAGTGACAACAAATAGTCTCCTTGCAAATGTTCAAATATAGCTAAAGTTATAATATGGTTTCCCAACTATAAGTAATGTTATGAAATTGAGAGCAGTTATAATTTTATGTCTATTTTAGTAAATATCTGTGCTTAGGCACTCCTTGCATTCCACAATTACAACACAAAGCTGTTTTTTTGAGAACATGGATCTTAGTTATCCTATGATATAAATATATAAGTTTATTTGTATTTTTGAGCTTGCTAAATGCTTATATTTGAAATTTGAAGGAGATAATACTCTGAATGCACCATATTTTGCATTATGTGTGGAAGAGGTCATTTTTTACATTTTTACATAAATAAAACTATATGTGATAATTAGCAAACAAAATTAATTACACAGATGACAATAACATAATTGGCTATGTTTAGAGTTTTTGATTTGTTTTACTTTATCTTAATACTCACAATAAGGTTATCATATTTTTTTTTATTTAGGAACACAGTCAGTGGAACAACATTTCTCTCATCTCTATTTTTATGAGCTTTTGGAACTATTAGGGGGTGATTTAATCAATATTATTAATGTATACCAAAATAGGAATCTTATATAATTCTGTTGGCTAATATCCACTTTGGATATAATTTTGTTTAATATTAATATTTTCTACCTCATTATCTCTTATTTAACTTATTTTTTATAGGAAGCTGCTGTTATAGATCAAAGTTTCAAAATATATTTATATTTAGCACAAATACATATTTTTTTCAGTCAATATTTAGAACAAATACTTTGAAAAACTCTGAACTAATTAAAGAGGCCAAAAAAAACAAAAAAAATTCAAAATTGCCTTTAATGGAAAAGCACAATAAATCTATATAGGACAACCATTGCAATGCAGATACGTCATTAGAAACAATAACAGCATGAGCATGGCAAGGCTGAGATAGGTAAATTATATGTAAAATTTGTAATAAATGTTAAAATCATAAAGGTGATCAAGGTTGTCCTAAAATTTAATAAATGGAAGTCTAATAGTTCTATACCAAAACATAAAATAAAATAAAAACTTGTGTCTATTCATGTGGTCCTAAGATGTACATTAAAATGAGAAAGATATGCATACTTATCTAAATAGTAATGAGTATCAGATTTCATTAATGGTTAAAAGGCAATATTAAAAGTAAATGATGTGAGTGAAATAGATATATATTCACACCTTTTAATTCTTGCTGGATTTAATAACAGCTAACCAAGCTTATTTAATATCAGAAGGTTTAGAGACACAGAAAATAATGTTTACTTTTTTACCTTTATGTGAAAAGAAAAATTTGTTGCTCCAATTATCTAGATTTGTTGCCTTTAATTATTTTTCTTTCTTCAGCATGAGTTATAATTATTTGGATGTAATGAAAGATTGACCTAGAGAAAGGAGGAGGTTGGCACAACCCAAAGATTAATTCTAACACAATTGTGACACATAGTGTAGCTTAGCCTAACGATTACTGCCTGGGTTTGCGATGGACCTTTGCCCCATTTTCTTGTGGTAAAACCTCTAGAGTTACTTATCTAACTTTGGTTTTCATCTTTTTAGGTTTGGATTTATTCTTCACAAAGATGAAGCTGCACTACAAAAAATTGATCTTGAAACCATGTCATACATCAAGACAATTAACTTGATGGACTATAAGTGCGTTCCTCAATCGTTGGCATATACACACTTGGGAGGATACTACTTCATTGGCTGCAAACCCGACAGCACTGGAGCGACTCCACCACAGCTCATGGTGGATGGTGTCACCGACTCAGTCATTGGGTTCAATAGTGATGTGACAGGCACTCCATATGTCTCTCCAGATGGCCACTATCTTGTCAGCATTAACGATGTGAAAGGTCTTGTGAGGGTTCAGTACATTACCATCAGAGGAGAAATACAGGATGCTTTTGACATTCACACAAATCTGCACATATCTGACCTGGCATTTCAGCCATCCTTTACGGAAGCCCACCAATACAACATCTACGGTAGTTCAAGCACACAAACTGATGTGCTCTTTGTGGAGCTCTCCTCTGGGAAGGTCAAGATGATAAAGAGCCTTAAGGAACCACTCAAGGCCGAAGAATGGCCTTGGAACCAGAAGAACAGGCAAATCCAGGACAGTGGCTTGTTTGGTCAATACCTGATGACACCTTCGAAGGACTCTCTCTTTATCCTAGACGGACGACTCAATAAGTTAAACTGTGAGATCACCGAAGTTGAGAAAGGAAATACAGTCATTTGGGTTGGAGATGCCTAGGAACCCTGTTACATAATTATTGAATGAAGAGTTTTACAGTACATTGCACTTGATCCATTGTTTAAATTTACAGCTTAACTTTCAAAGTTTATATCCTAGTCAAACATAATTTACTTGGTTGGCCCAAATAAAATAGATTGTTTTTACAAAGACATACACAATTAACAATATTGGATGATTAGGAATAGTTAATAAGAAATTACAAAAATCACAAGAATCAAACGTCTATTATGTTTTAAAACCAATAAAATTGGATTTTAAATTCTTAAAAAAAATAACTAAACTGCAGGGAATTTCAGATGACTTAAGCGTCTTTTCATTTTAAAGGTAGTTTATCTATTTTTTTCTCTGTCCTTTTGGTATGCTTAAACCAGAAATAAAAGGTGTCGTGGAACCTTAAAATACTTAATTCAAAATATTCTGTTCCGTCCACTGTTTATAATCTTTTGTGCCTTGAAGGGAATGTCACAGGAGGAAAAGGAAAGCTAAAAGCTGCATGCTGACCACTCTCATAACTATAAATATCTTGTCATTAAAAAATGTTTAACATCTATCGCGCCAAATCCTGCCTTCAGTCATTTATTTAACCCTTAGTGGAATATCTTTTGAAGGCATAAATTGGCCTTAGGTTGTAAACAGGTGACAAACTCTATCTGACATTTTCTTTATTATCTGCAGCATGCTATAGAAAATGTAGAGGAAGGGAGGAAAAATAATTATGGTAAAAATGTTTGCAATGCATTATCTATTCATTTTGCTTTCAGTCACTAGAGTGCATTATATTTTTAATGCAAGTCTGTCTGGGATGTTAACTGCTTACAAATGTTTACTCCATTATTAGCAGAATAGATTCTTTCTTTTCAATTAGCCCAGGAACTAATCATCAGAAACTTTCAGTTCTAAAAAAAAAAAAAGCATTACTGTGTCTGCTTAAGGTAAACCTCATATAGAGAAATGAACACCTAGGAGTAAAAACTGGCAAGAGAACTGATAAAATATCATGTGGCTTAGATAAATTAGTAATAGAAGTTGAAAAGAAAGGGTAGCCCCACAGTACTGAGTAAAGATGTACTTCTCCATTGTTTTGTCATTTAAATAAAACCCATTGGAAAACTTCATTCCTAAGAATTTTCCTAAATGACCTCTTCTGTTAAACTCCTACATAATCCCAAAATCACCTTCTCACTAACTGTGTGCCGTAGTCTGAAACCTAACTAAACCTCTTATTTGAGGCTCTGCAGAGAAATAAAAAATTATTACTTCTTTTTTTTTTTTTTTTAAGGGGAAAAGAGAAGGCCAGTAGAAGTAGATTAAAACTAGAAAGTTGGTTTGTTGAAATAAGCAGATAATTATCCAGGCTTAAAGTAATAGCTTACATGTTTTGAGAATCTTTTTACTTATTTTTGTTTTTATTGTTGCTAGAAATGCTACTGGGCTGTTGAAATGACCTCCATTTACTGAAGGGAATCCAATAAGGTCTTTTTTAAATACAAATTTTACTCAAGTTTAAATTGTGTAAAACTGCTTAGAAACCTGAAATTTTATAGTGTGTAATATCTTATGTGTATATAGCATCCTGAGCTGTGTGATACAGTAGATTTCTTCTTAGCTTAAGGAAACATTATGCGAGATAGATTTAATAAACAACAAAAATCAGCTTATGTTTCTCTTTACTGAATCTGCTTTACTTTTTAACAATTTTCTCCCTTGTGAACATGAACCATATAAAATGTCTGTGACTTAATGATTTAATGTAAGTCTGTCGCATACCTCCTACTTTGGTAGCTTACACCATGTGGATGCTCTGTCTGTAGACACTGCTTGATAAAAGGAGAATAAACCTCTTACATTTTAACCCTTGAGAGTTCAGTCAATGATTTAATGTGCATACCATTCTTTTTGTTCCTCCCAATGCTTCACACATAGTCTGGTTCCCCCATTGTTTTGAAAGTAATTGGATGAAATGGAGATAGAAGGGAAGAAAAAGTGAGATTAATCAAGGAAAGGAAATTTACTTTGCCTTTTTATACCAAATCTAAATTGCCATATCCTGTCATCATTTAATGTTTACTCACGGCATATATCCTTTACATGATGTCTATCTCTGTAGAATCCCTTACTGTAAATTGAAGAATGTTAGAATAGAATATCAAAAATATACTCAAAAGAATAAACTTTTCTTTCCACATCCTTACACTATTAACCACACAAATATTAAACCACTTAAAAAACATTTTAATTGTTAAAATGCTGACATTTGTGAACTTAGAAAAAGCAGATGCAGTGTTTATGTTACACTTTTTTCTGAAGTAGATAGTTCTTTCTTCAAAGATAGGGTAAGAAATAGCATACCGAGTGTCAGCACGATGCTACACATAGCTCGATTAAAGTGTACTGCAAGTAGTCATCTCATCAATAACGTGGGTATGTGTAAAAAGGGAAACTGAAGAAAAAGTAGCATAAAATGATGACTAAACTCATTTTTAAAAAAGCTGTAACATCAAAGCATAGATTTTTAATAGGATGAAGAAAAAAGTGAAGTGATACCAATGAAGGGCATGAAATAAGTAAAAGTATAAAAGCAGGAATGAGAATAAAATGTGGGAGATCATTGTGCAAAACTGACTGGACAGAGTAAATGATTTCTGGAGAAAAGTTGACATAGATAAGACAAGAAGGTAGGTTATGATCAGTTTTTGAGTGAAAGAGATAAAGATTGAAACTAATTTTAAAAATTTGGACTTAATTCAGATAATAGAGACCTAACAATAATCTTTAAAAGGATAAATGATAGTAAAAATAGTACTTAATTTTTTTTATTTTTAATGGAATGAAAATTTAACTGAAGAAAAAGGAAATTAGAGGAAAAGTTATCAGGTAGCTATTGCAAAAATGTCAGTTTATAGCTTTTAATACATGATAATTCAATTGAAAGTATTTATTAAAAAATAAGACTTGTTAAGGAATCCTACCAAAATAGCAACTGAATAACTGTGGATCATAAAAGAAACAAAAATGATAGGAGTCAAATATGACATCTTTGAAATAAGAAAGCCATGAAGGAGAGCCAGATTCAGGTGAGACAATGAGGAGTTAGAAAAAAGGCAAATTAAATGGAAGTTTAGAGCAAGGGATATAGTAGCAGAGAAGTGTCATCGTGTGCAGCAATTCAATGTAATTTTTTTGGAATCATTCAATCTTCTGTTTAAATATATCTATGTAAAGTTCAAACACTTTTAAAAAATTGCAATTCAGGACTTTATCACCTTTCTGATTCTCATTCAAAAGTTCTTTGCAGAGTTTTCTTTTATAAAATAAATTAATTTGACTAAATTTTACATTCTCTAGTTAAGATTTTACAAGACAAAACAATCTGTTTAGTCATATCTGACAATTTACATATACTTTTAAAGTGGGAAAAAAGTATAAGAACAATATTGCTATTCATAGAAACTCATAAAATAAGATGACAATGTACAACCCAACATTACAACCTTAAGAACTCATTTAGCATGTTCCTTTACGGGCAAAGACAACAAAAGAAGCACCTACAAAAACTCTATTTTCACTTTTTTCCCACTCACG
The DNA here is from genome assembly GCA_008086735.1 of Cheirogaleus medius. NCBI lineage: Eukaryota > Metazoa > Chordata > Mammalia > Primates > Cheirogaleidae > Cheirogaleus > Cheirogaleus medius. The sequence goes on from VBSM01000413.1 coordinate 20,925,444, forward strand.
CTCTAATGTTATTTACCTCTGCTGAGAAATTCATAAGAAGAAATATGTTCTGAAAGTCATGTTATAGAAATTCGCAGCTGCTTTCTTAAGTCATGGTAAATTTCCCCAATTTTCTAGAAGACTAAGTCTTAATCATATGAGCATAGTGTTTTGTTTGTCTGCATTTAATAAATTGCATAGTACTGTTGGTGAATGAAAAAGCACTAAGCTTTCCAGTAATATTCAGCAGGAAAATGAAGCTGTCTCTATGGTATCTAATGGTTACTGCACAGCTATTTTCCAATAATTTGCAGCTACAGTTGGTGAAGTGAAAAAGTTTTAACAGTTGTTTGCTTATACTAGACTTTAGTAATGATAAAGTTCTCAATATTTTTGGACTTGTGTTCAAGTTCATAATTAAGTTTTGTATGTAGTATAATGTGGTTGAAATTGAGAAAAACACGCTAAAATGCCAAACACATTCTGTTTTGATGTTTGGTAAACATTTTGAAAGACTATCCTAAAATACACATTTTTCCACTTTTTAAGAGAAGAATCAAAATCACCTTAGCATCAAAAGAATACAATGGTATTTTAATTGAAAAAAAATGTCCACGTTATTCATGTGTGTAAATTCGTTTTGCATTTCCATGAAAATGTACAATTTTATTTTATAACTGGATCCATAAACTTACTCAAAGTTACAAAGTCCAAGTGAAAAGTCTCATGATATTCAAGGCAGACACATAAAAATATATATCTCTCAAGAATGGCTAAACATTGAATTACTCTACTATGCCTGTGCTCACCTACTACTTTTAAATCCGTTTTGCTCTTAATTCATTTTCTGTCCTTTGTTCACAACTATTAGCAAAAAGTAGCAAAACAGTCAATATTTGATCTTGTGAATAAAGTGTAACTCATTACTTTCTCTAGATCAGTAAACATCATTTTGAAACATTAATTGTTCTCTAGGGTTATAACTGTTATAAGTTGAGCAAAAGTTAATAAATCAATTAAATTAAGGATACTAACACATAGCATGTTAATTTTATATTATTTTAAAAAGTTGATTGCTGATAGAAGTAGCACATCATTTTATTTTGTCTATTTTTGTGTAAATCTGCCATAAGCCATTTAGTTTTTAATTTTACAACAATTAAACACTTCACTGGGGTTTTGTGTGTGCATGTATGTTTTAATTTGTACATATACAAAAATGGAAACATATTAGAAATATTGGAGAATTGTTTTAATATTCAAACATATCCCATTAGTATTTTGGAATGCTTGTTAAATCTAGAACCATGATATTGATTTATATAAAGTATATTAAATATAAGATTCTGTGTAAGTTTGCAGAATGATCCTATACCACAGAATCTCACATCTCCTATAGTGTTCAAATATAAAAAAATATAAACTACAGAGATATAAGGAGAAATTAGAGAAAAACAATAGTAGTGGGTCTTCACTCTAGAGACTCTATTAGAATAAGTAAATTAAGGATGTATAATTGTTTACAGAATAATAATAATGAAATATTAAACTTCAATAAATAAATACATAAACACATGCATATATATGTATATATATTAATATATTTAAAATCACTTTCCTGATATATTTTCACAATTAATAAATATTTAAGTCAATTACAAACACAAATTTAATAAAGGAAAATAATGTAAAAACATTCTCAATTCATTCTATTAGGCTGAGAAATAAAAATTTCAATCGCTTAAGTAATATATATGTAAACAAATAAGTGAGCATACACATTTAAACAAATATTCACACATAGCACTTTAAAGAAGAAATTTAATTGAGATATGCACAATCTGCAGATTTTCTACATAATAATAAAAATGAAAACAATATCCTGCAAACATAATATGGCAATACGTTGTTTAGAAAGTAGCAAACTGCAAAGAAAGTCACACCCACTCTAGTAAAGAGAAAAAGCTGGAGGGGGTGGGGAACCTGCCACCCTGGGGCCACATCTGGCTTTCTGGATCCTTGAGTGCAGCCTTTTGACTGAATCCAAATTTTACAGAACAAATCTTTTTAATAAAGAGATTTGCTCTGTGAAGTATGGATTGGGGACACACTTGGGGATCTGGAGGGCCATGTGTGGCCTTGAGGCTGCAGGTTCCCCAACCCCTCAAAATCTTTTCCATAGAACTTCACCAGGTGCTTGCACAGAAGTTCAGAGATAGGGCAGGAGACCAAGAGATGGATAGTTTCCTTGATAACATGGTGTGCAAGTCGAGATCAGCTGCTATTGAGAGACAGGCTGTGTCCTTTTCTGACTCTTCTGCCCAAGGGGGCAAAAGTGTTAAGCAACCAAGGTGCGGTGCGGGCAGTTATCTGTCTCACTCCCAAGGAACAGGCAAGGATCTCTTGCTTCCAGGATGAGTAAAAGCAAAATCTGTTGCCTCTGAGAGAGAGGTAGCAAACACTCTCATCCTCATAAGCAAGACACAGATCAATCTTTTGCTACCTAAACAGGATTTAAAACAATACATTCTACTGTTGGGGAGAGGAGGAGCAGGAAATCTTTTTTAGGGGAATGTGTACATTGAAAAAGTCTAGCACTTACATTTAAAGAGACAGATACTCTAGTAATGCTTTTGTATTAAGTCTAATTTGTCTGCTTCTCCAATTTTCTCATTGATGCTTTTTGTATAATGTGTTTTTTCCATCCTTTTATTTTCTATTTGAATCTTTCAATTTGAAATGTGTCTCCTTGAAACAGCATATATTTGGTTCTCTCTTCTTTTTAGTCTCCTCAGACTATGTCTATATTTTGATTATATTGTTTAATCAATTCACATTAAATGTATTATTGCTATAGTTGGATTTATACCTTCCATGATATTTTTATAGGTATCATGTGTTTTCTGTTCCTCTGTTCTTCATTTTCTGCTTCCTTTTGAGTTCAGTGAATATTTTCTAGGGTAACATTTCAATTTCTTTAATGACATTTTCATTTTTTAAAGATTGTTTTTGTAGTTGTTGCTCTAGGGCTTACCATATAAATCTTCATTTATTAGAATCAACATCAGATTTGTACTAACTTAATTCTAAGGAGATACATAAATGTTACTACTATATAGCTCTCACTGCTTGTCCCACGTTTTGTACTAATTTTGTTATACATGTAGTCTAAAAATGCACGATAATAATGATTACTTTATATAATTTTATGTCTTCTAAAAAACCAGGAAAAAGTGAGAGTAAGTATATATTTATGTGGTTATAAAAACATTCTTATTTACCATTTCTGGTTCTCTTTATAGTTTCTGGTAGATTTAAGGGTACCATTTCCTCATTTCAATACAGGTTTACTCCTGCTCACCTCCTTTACACTTTTATTGCCAAATACATTGTGTAACTACATGTGATAGGTCCAAAAATAAAATATACATCATTTTGAAACAAATCATTTTTATATCTGTTAAAAAGGAGAAAAAAGCTATAAGCATTTAAATTTTTTAATTACACAATTATAATTATTGATGCTGTGTGAGTGTGTGTGATGAGGAGGAGTGTGTGTGAGTGTGTGTATATTTAAATTATTTTCTGTGGTCATTTGCTTTCAACCTGAAGAAATTTGTTTAGCATTCTTGCAAGGTAGATCTGCTATCAAAAAATTCTTTCAATTTTTGTTTATCTGGCAATATCTTTATTTCATCTTCATTTTGAAAGATGATTTTATCAGGTATTAGATTATTGATTGATTTTTTTTTCATTTATCAATTTGAATCTGTCATCCTATTACCTTCAAGTCTTCATTGATTTTGATGATAATATGCTGTAATTCTTACCTGGATTACCATAAATGTGACATGTTATACTCTTGCTGCTTACAAGATCATCTATTTGTCTTTGTCTTTCAGTATTTTTACTATGATATGTCTGTGTTTTGATCTCTTCTTGTTTATGCAATTGTGGGTCATTGAGCTTTTCCAGTGTGTTTAAATTGTTGTTTTTCCTCAAGTTCGGGTAGTGGTCAGCTGTGATCATTTTTAATAATTTTTCTGTTCCTTTCTCTATCACTTCTCCCTCTTCTATGCTAATTATATGTATGTTGGCATAATTAGTAGTGACCCACATTTCTCTGAAGCTTAGTGCATTTTAAAAATTCTTCTCTCTTTCCTTTGGATTGTATGTTCTCTATCCATCAATCTTCAAGTCCATTGATTCTATCTTCTGTCATTTCAAACCTACTGTTGAACCACTCTAGTGAGTTGTTATTTTCCTTTATTGTAATTTTAACTCCAAAATTTTTATCCATTTCTTTATATCAATTCTGCCTTTTTACTGACAAGTCTCTTTTTCATAAGACCTTGTCATTATGCCTTGCTTTAGTCTTTAAGCAGTTTCAAATTAGTTCCTTGATCACATTTATTATGGTTACTTTGAAGTCTTTGCCTATTAAATGTGACAACTGGACTCTCTAATTGGCAGTTTCTGGTGTATGAGGTTTTCTTTTTTTTCCCCCTTTTGTATGGGACATACTTTCTTGTTTCTTTGCATGTACCATATTATTTGTTAAAAACAGGACATTTTGTATAAGATATTGAAGCGACTCTAGATATTCTCTCTCCCTAGTCTTCTTCTTGTTAATTGCTTCCTTGTTTAGTTGTTCAATGACTTACCTGGACTATTATGGTGAAATAGAGATCCCCTACAGTGTGAAACTTTTGATGTCACTTGTCAGAGTGCACAGCACCAAGCATGTGCTCAATAATCCTGGATGACATTGTCTTTGGCAGGGCTTTCTTTGACTATTAGTTTACCTGATCTTCCTATTAAGCTGTATGTCTCTGTTGGCATTACTTCCAGCTGTTAGGCTCCACTAATAGCTGGCTGAATTTGCTATTGTTATCAAGAATGTCCTGGGAGACAAGTTGCTCCACAGACATGTCTGTTCCAATTAAATCCATACTCCAATGCAGGGATTGTTTGGAAGTCTGCCTTGAAGGTTGGTTGTGACCTTATTTTTCTTTGCTATCTCTTTTCCTTGTTATCTCTGGTAAATTAGCTGATCTAAGATTTAGTTTATTGCCTACATAGAGCTACCAGCTTCTTCTGAATTGATTATCACCCACATCTCTACTGTTTATAAGTGATCACTTAGGCTTGAATTTCTTTATACTCTGTTCCAAGTAAAATAGAGGTTTTATAAAAGTAGGTCTGTTGCTCTGTTTTTATGACCTACCACTCCCTCTGTTCTTACCATCTGCAAAGTGTCTGAGCTGTAGATCTGGAGCTGGTGATGGAGATATTTGCCTTCTACACTTGAAGTGACCCTCCAGATTTATGAGCAGGGCAGCAGGTGGGAGGCAGTACTCTGTTCTTCCAGCCTTGCTTCTCTGATCCTGAAACCTTCTTAAAATTGTCTATGTGGAACTACATGATGTACCTTTCATTAGCTCTCCAATCACGTGATCATACCCTTCACCTTCTCCTTCACTCATTCCTCTCCAATCACATAGCTTCCTTTCTCCTCTTCTCAAAGACCATATATACTCCTGACTTTGGCCTTTATACTTGCTGTTTCTTCCACCTTGAACACACATTCCTCAGATATCTGCATGAATGGTCTCTTTACCTTCTTCACGCCTGTTTACCAGTGAGAATTCCTGATTATTCCATTAAAACTAGAAATCACCCTCCATAATATCCAAAATATGTCTATCCAGTTGTGCTGCTTATTTATTTCCATAATATTATAGGTATCTAACATGGCATATGATTAATTTTATTTGTTTATTACCTATATTACCTAATTCAACAATAAAAATAGTGAAATTTAATGAGAAAATATTTTTGTCTGTTTTGTTTATACGACATCCCAAACAAGGCTTGGCATGTAGGAGGGACACATTAGGCAGCCAATGAACATATGTGAGATGATTAAATTACTATTTTTTCTACTCTTGTGTGCTCTCTCTCTCTCTTTTGTCTGTATAGAGCATATATTTTAAATTTTTGAGAATCTCAAATCATTATGGCAAAAATGTATGCCTTGAATATTATTAAACTGTGATAATTAGAAGTAGCAACATTCAGGCAGGTATTTTCTATTTAATATTCTCTAATTCTCTTATGTATTAGATATAAAGACATGTAATGAGCATTTGAATAGGTAATGTCTTTTTAAAACATTTACCATCTCAATTTAAATGCAATTGCTTATGTGAACATGATGTTTGTTATGTTAAAGATGAATTTATTTGATACATTATTAAACTCTAAGTTAATATACATCATCTTTTAGTTATTTCTAGATACAGCTTGTTTTTAATATACTATCCTTACCACAAGAAGCATTCTTATATGAAAAAGATAAAGAAGGTTGCATTTCTGGTATCCTATAGCAATATCTGTATATCTGGGGATGATAATTTATACTTTTGTCTTGAAATTAATTCATTAAATAAAAAATATGCCATTTAATATTGATAATAACTACAATTTTATTTAAAATTCTTTTAATTGAAAATTGTCTGCTTCCCAAAACATTTGACATGATATATCTTGTTTTCTGAATTCTTACTTTCATTTATTATGCATAAAATTATACAGTGTGTTATCCGACTATAAGTGATCTCTCTTTCCATTACTAGCTCATTTTATATTTCCATTACTAGTTCATTTAAAATTAGTTAACTTATTTGGACTGAGAATCATTTCTATAAGAATTATATTGCTTTAAAGAAAATTATAATAGAAGAATAAATAAATGTATTTATTATGGTTGTAATGCTGAGGTACATTATTTAGAAGTTGTATTTTTTAATTCTGACAAAAATTTGTAAATTAAATTTTGACTTTTAAAATATTTACCATTTTAAAATCCTCCTAAGATTTTTTTAATGAAACATATTATTATACATTATTTTTATTTGTAAAAACCATATCCAGATGTGTTTATTAGTCTAAGTCTAGAAGAAATATACATAACACAGAAGATTATTGGAGAAGTGATATTATGGGAAGTGGGTAGAATTTATCTATTCAATAAAGCATAAGAAAAGGTCACCCATTTACTTTGAGGTAAGGATATTTAATATTCAGAGCTTTGTAATACTATAAAAATTTAAAATAAGCATTGTTGATAATGGAATAAAATAGTAACTTGATTAATAAAAGGTCCAGGTTACAATATAAGGTGCCCTGCTACTTGGTTCTTATTAAACGTGCAATCCTAGTTGTATTGGAAGAACTGCTAGCAAGTCCTCCTGAATTTTGGAGTATCATCTTGTGTCAGAAAGATTTTTTTAAAATGAAAAGTAGCTTCTTATTTGCTCCTTGGTGCTAGTAGAGCCAAAACTCTTGACCATGTTGAACAAAGTCATTATCTGACTTAAATTGTACTCATAATACAATTTAGGTCAAATATTACCTGATATGTTGAACCATGAAACTGTATGTCTGCATCAGCCCACTCATAGAGCAAAGAATCTTGCTGAGTATAGACAAAATAAAAATACTGGTACCTTAATCAACTTTGCTCTAACTTATTTGAAAAAGTTGGAGGTTCATGAAAGGGGAGAAAATTCAGGAATACTGGTGTCAAAAACCCAAGCCTACTGTCCTTAAAGCTTAAGTGTCACCCAGAGAAAAATGGTTCACTTCCACCACCCCTAGTTCCAGAGTAGTGGCCAGATGTTTTGCCTAGGAGGAGAAGCAGGCCATCAGAACAGACAGCTCCAAAATTATCCTCAAAAGAAAAAAGACTATATGAAACAGAGTGTGTAGAAATTCAAATCTGATGTCACTCTTAAACACAATGAAGATTTTTGTTATAAGCAATTAAGTGAAGGCTTATTCACTGTAGCTCCATGAAAGCAACAAGGTAACTTATAGGACAATTAGTTTACCAGAGAGAACCAGGACAAAAAGACAGCTAAGAAGAGCCTTCCCAGCTTCAGAATAAACCACAAAGATATGCATCAAGAACTATCCTTACAGAGGGGCCTGAATTTAATTTGAGGAGACTGTGGAGTAATTTATCCTCTAGGGTACTGTTGAAAATAATAGCAAATTCAGCCAACAAATCAGTGGAGACTAACATCTGGGTGTCATATCAACAGAGACAAAGCACTAAATTCATGCAAAGAAATAGGGAGCCCTGCTTAAACCAATCTCATGCCATGGTTATTGTAAAAATGCTAAAGGTCACACCCACTAAATAGTAATATTAAAGGCATAGCAGTGTTAAGGGACTATATTTCACTGCAATATTCCAGCTAAATCACTAAACAAGCCACCAACAAGTAGTTCTGTTTATGGGTATTGAAATTTGGTACTATACCTCATTGAACATATACTGGTTTTAAGAATACAATAGTAAAAGAATCGGGAATGCAAAGAAAAAGGAAAATGTGACTCATACAAAGAAAAAAAGCAAGCACCTGTTACATTTGAACAAAAAGGACTTCAAAGCAGCCACTGTATGTATGTTCAAGGAACTAAAGGAAATAATACTTAATGAAACAGAGGAAGGTATGATGGCAATGTCTTATCAAAGAAAGGACATCAATAAAGATATGGAAATGTAAAAGGTAACAAATTGAAATTAATAAGTTGAAAAGTATTGTAACTGGAAAGAAAAATTCATTAGAGGGGCTTAGTAGTAGATTTGAATTGGCAGAAGATAGAATCAATGAACTTGAAAATAGATATATAACGATTGTGTGATGTAAATACCAAGACACAAGAGAATGAAGACAAATAAACAGAGCCTAAGATAAACATGGAACATCATTAACCACACTGAAATGTGCATAATGGAAGTGCAGAAAGAAAGAGAAAATAATTTAAAGAAATAATATCTGAAAACATCCCACATTTAATGTAAAACGTTAACCTTTACATGCAAGAAGCTCAATGAACCTCAAATAGCACAAGTGTTATTATATCCACACCCAGGAACATCATAGAAAAACATAAAATTCATTGAAAGAAAAAAAATCATAACAGCAAGAAAAAATAATCTGTCAATTACAGGAACACCAATAAGAATAATGGTGGATGCATCATCATAAACAACACAGGCTATAAAGCAGTGCAATGACATATTCAAAGTTCTGAAAGGAAATATAACTGTTAACTAAGAATTTTATATCTAGCAAAACTATCTTTCAAAAAAGTAAAGCAAAATAAGATATTCTTGGAGAAATAAAATGGGGTGTATTGGTTTCAGACTCAACTAAAAAGGAATTTTAAAGGAAGCTTTTTGTCTAAAAGTATGTAGCCCTATCTACACATAAATGGCTGAATTTTAGGGTATGTGAATTATGTTTTAATATGTCTGTTATATAAAAACTTGATGGAGCTAAAAGGACAAATTTAAATACACAATTAAATATGAGGATTCACTAGCTCACACTCAGCAATTTATAGATTTACTATTATAGAAACAAGAGTGTAGAAGCACTGAACAATACCACAAAAAATAGATTCTCATTGAAATGAGACATTCCACCCAACAACAGCAGAAAATGCATTCTTTTCAAATGTGCATGGAACATCTACCAAGGTAGACCCTCTTCTGTGTGATAAAATAAACATTAAAAAATTTAAAAGATTTAAAATTATAAAGAAAGTTTTGTGATTATAAAGAAATTAAACCAGAAATCAACAATATAAAGAAAAAAGAGAAATATTCAGATACTTGGAAATTAAATAGAACACTTTTGAGTATCCTGTGGATCAATGTGCAGATCTCAGGAAAATTTTAAAAAATGATATGAACAAAATTAAAATATAATGTATGAAAATTTGTGAAAAGAGGTAAAGCAATGCACAAAGTGAAATTTGTAGCACTAATGCATACATTTACAAAAAGAAAATTTCTCAAATCCAACCTAGAGAAAACCAGTAAAATAAACCCCAAGCAGAGAAAATAAAATACAGTTAATCAAGAGAAATCATGAATCAATGAAGATAAAAATAGAAAAAAAACCCAGATGAAAAAAATGACCTTGGAGAAATTCTATAAAATTGATAAATCTTTAGAAAAATTGGGAAAGAAAAAAAAGAGAAGACATAAATAAGCAACATCAGTAAAGAAACTGATATAAAAATGTAACCAAAATGTTTATGCTCTCATATTTTCCTGAAAGAAAAAAAAAGAAACTGAGACATCAAAACAGATCCTGTAATTATTATGTAGGATAAAAAAGAAAGACTATGATCAACTTTATGGTCATAAATTTGACAAATTAGAAGAAATGTATCAATTCCTCAAAACCCACAAACTACAAAAATTCAGACAAAATGAAATAGACATTCCAAATAACTCCTTGACCATTAAACAAATTGAAATTATAATTTAAAAATTTCTGAAAAGAAATCTCTAGTCTGCAGGGCCAAAATTGTTTCATTGGACAATTGTATCAAAAATTCAAAGGATTAACATCAGTTTTGCATAGTTTCTTCCTGAAAATAGAAGAGGTAGGACCCCTTTCCACTGGCCCCATATTATGAGAGATCAGAATTATCCTTAGATCAAAACCTAATGCAAAGAAAAAACAAACCAAACAACAACAAAAAATTGCAGAACAATATCTTTCATGAACTTATATTGCAAAATTTTTTTTTTTGGTCAATTGAATGCAACAGTGTATATAAGGAATAATAAACATTTACTAAGTAGGATGTGTTCCAGTAGGGATGGCTGGTTCCATATGTAAAAGTCAGTCAAGAATCATTATATCAACAAACTAAAAAACAAACATAATTATATCAACTCATGCAGGAAAAATAATTTTGAAAAAAATCAGCAGTCTTCCTCTAGGCTCTATAAACCTCATAAAGAGCATTTACAAAATTCTACAGCTGACATCATACAAATGGTAAAAGACTGGATGCCTTCTCTCTAAAACAAGGAAGAAGGCAAAAATGTCTGCTCTTACCTTCTCAGTCAATATATTATTGGAAGTTGTAGATAGGGCAATTAGGTAAGAAAAATATACAAAAGTCATACATATTGGAAAAGTTTAAAACTCTATTTGTAGAAGGCATGAAGTTATATTAAAAAATATTCTAAAGAATCTAAAAAAAAAGTTTCCACAACTAATAAGTAAAAGTATGGTCCTTGGATGATAAAAGATCAACACACACAAGTCAAGTGTAATACATTTCTATATATTGACAATGAACAAGAGAAAATAAGTTAAAAATGAAAACTATTTACAATTGGCCCAAAGAAAGTGAAATATTAGCTGTATATCTAACAGCAAATATATAATATCTGTATGATGAAAATCACAAAATACTTAAGAAAGAAATCAAAGTTCAAAATACTTGGGGAAGCATATTGTGTTTATTGACTGGAAGACTCAACATATTAAAGATACATATTCTTAAATTGATCTGTAGGCTTAATGCAATCCTTATCTAAATCTCAGAAAGATTTTTGTAGACAAAGACAAAATTACTCTACAATTAATATAGAGATTTACCAGGTAGGGTAGACAAAAAATGAAGAAAAAAAGAATAAAGGAAGGAGAACCATTCTATATAATATGAAAGCTTATTCTAGGTCTAAAGTTATACAGACAGTATGGTACCGCTAGAGGAATAGACATGCAGATCAATGAAACAGAATAAAGAAATTAGAATTAGTTTCAAAATTAGGGTCAAAACCAATTCAATTTAGGGGGATAATATTTTCAACAAGTGGTGCTGAAGCAATTGGACAAAAAAAGTAAAAAGTGAACCTCAATCTATATCTGACACTTTATGCAAAATTACCTCAAAATGCAAATGGATTAAATACAAATATGATACTATTAAACTTCTAAAAATATAGGAAAGGAATGTGTAGGGCCTGGTACTAGGCAAAGAGTTCTTAGACATGACACCAAAAGCATTATCCATAAATAGAAAAAATATTAAATTAAATCTGATCAAAATAAAAAACTTTTCTTTGTGAAAGATCCTAAGCTGACAATTCAAATTATATATATTTTCAAATCCATCATCTGACAAAGGATTTGTATGTAGAATGTGTAAAGAACTCTTAAAATTAAATATTAATAAAACCAACCATAAAATTAGAAAACAAGCAAAAGATGTGAACAGATATTTCACTGAAGAGGATATGCAAATGAAAAATCACCACATAATACTGTAAAAATATGGTCTAATAAAAATATAAACACATGAAAAGATCTTCAACTTCAGTAACACTTTAGAAAAATACATTAAAAGCACAATAAGATATCAGCACATATCTATCAGAATGACTAAATTAAAAAATGGTGATAACACCACAAATGCTGTCAAGGATGTGTCAAAACTAGATGACTCATGCATTGCTAGTTTGAATGTAAAATGGTACAGTAACTCCAGAAAAGAGTTCGACAGTTCTTTTTAAAACTAAAAATGATCTTAACACGTTATCCAGGAATTGCACTCTTGGCATATAGCCCAGTAAACTGAAACCTTTTTATATGCAGTAACTTATCCATGAACGTTCATAGTGGCTTTGTTCCTAATTTCTAAAACCAGAAAACTTTTAAAATGTTCTTCAGTGGGTGAATGGTTAAACAAACAATGGAACATCCATTATCATGGAATTTTCCTCAGCAAGAAAAAGGAACAAACTATCTGTATACACATCTTGGATGAACTTCAAGAAAATTATGCTGAGTGAAAAAATCCAATTACAAAAGAATACATATTGCATGATTCATTTATATAACATTTGCTAAATAACAGAATCATAGAAACGGGGGCAGAATAATGGTTGCTGGGATGAGGGGTGGGGTGCAGTGGACATGGCTGGCTATAAAGTGGTAGCATGAGGAAGTCCTATGACAACACAGGTAAGTATCCTGATGGTGATCATATTAACTACACACATAGTAAAATTGTACAGTTACACACATACACACACACACACACACTACACAGGAGCTCATGTATAACTGTTGAAATCTGAATAGATTCTGTATTTTGAGTTTACAGTAATGTCCTAGTTTTGATACTGTAGTATCCTATGCAAGATGTTAACATTGTTGGAGGTTGGGTGAAGAGTACACAGGACTTTACTGTATATAGTTACAACCTCCTGTGAATCCATAATTATTTCAAAATAAAACATTTTTAAATTTCATATTTTTATGGAAAAGGAATACTACATTTATATTAATGTCAATTTTTATGAATGTCGTGGATAAATAATTTATTTGCCAGTTAAAAACTTTGGTTTATGTTCCAGACCTCCAGATTCTGATTCTGTGATGTAACCATACAGATGTGTCATTTTGTAGAAATATATATAAAAAATATTATTAAATATATTTATTACATTAAGAAGTGTACCATTGTATTTTATTATATTATATGAATGTACAAGGAATTTTGTAAGCAACTGTTGTGGATTGAATTTCATCCTTCAAAAAAGATATCTTGAAGTCCTAATGCCCATGGAAATAGGGTCATGGAAGATGTAATTAGTAAAAATGAGGTCATACTGGAGTAAGGTGGGACCTTAATCTAATCTGATTGGTGTCCTCATAAGAAAAGATGAAGAGACACAGATATAAGAAGGAAGAAGGCCATGTAACCAGGGAGGGTGAGATTGAAGTGTCACAGCTGCAATCCAAGGAATACTCAGGATTCCAGAAGACTGGAAATATGGGATAGATTCTCCCCTGCTGGTTTCAGAGTGGGCACGGCCCTGCTCACGCCTTGATTTCTGATATCAATCCTCTAGAACTGTAAAACTATACATTTCTGGTGTTTTAAGCCCCTCAGTTTGCTTCTTTGTTACAGCAGGCCAAGAACACCAATACAGAAAGAATCAACTAACGCAGGATAGATTATTCATAAACAGGATTACAGGGCTATTCTGGGAGGAACAGAAACCAAGTCAAGAAGTTGCTGAGATACAGTATTTTCTAAATCTTTTTTTTTTTTATATGAAATTCTATGTGGGAGCCAAATATGTTAGGTGGGAGAAATGCGTAGAAAAACTTAATACTTTAAGATGAGTATGGAACCGAGAGCAGCAGTCACTGGCAGACAGACTCATTAGAGCTGTGATGCTCAAAAGTACCTTCTGCACTGATGGGAAAGTTTTGTATCTTTACAATCTATCCAATGTGTAGACACTATCCACATATGGTTATTGGACACTTAAAATGTGGTTAATGTGATTGAGGAACAGAAGTTTTAATTTAATTTAATTTAATTTAATTAATTTAAATTTTAGTCCAGCTACATGAAGCTAGCATCTACCATACTGAGCATTCCCAGATTTCTCAAGGTTCTAGTCTGACAGCCATTAATTAGCGAAAACCATTTTTTTAATCTAGCCAGTAGGATATATGATTTCTAAATTACGGTTGTATTCTTACCACTTCTTATCTGCATAATCCTGAATAGGCCATAATCTCTTCTGAATTGTTTACTTATCTTTGAAATGGAGGAATTTAGAACACTTTAGGGTCCTGTGTTTCTATATATTATCACACACCTCCCAGTGTTATGGTTTTGTTTAAAGTATTTGTGTCTGCTGTATTGCCTACTGTACTACTCCCCTAGTCTCAGCTGGATCGGAGAATATTTTTCAACACAAATCAAATTACAGCCCAAGGGACTATAGTACAAGGTTTTCTCATTGTGTGGAAGCTGTGCTCTCGTAGAAGCAGCGCTTCACTAAGCCAATTGATTGAATCATCAAAGGTATAAATGTTCTTTCTCTGAGGGAGTCACTGTCTTCTGAGGGGCTGACAGGCAGTGGGTGGCAGTAAGGTATCTGACAAGACAGATTTTCATAGCATGCCTCAAGTGATGGGATTATATAAAGGAAAACATTTTAAAAATCAAATTAGTGTCAATGCCATGGTTCTTTAAAACCAGAGGAAGAATTTCCTAACGTTACCTATTTTACAGAAGATTTAACAAAGTAATAACACTAGCATCCTTTGTTTTCAGAGATTAGGACAAGCCTTATTTGATCTGGCAGGATGTCTGTTTTGCTGAGAAAGTTTCTTGGGATTCAGTTCAATTAAATTAATAAATGCATGCCTGCTCTGTATCAGATACTACATACTACCAGAGAACAAAGATGAATGACATACTATTGCATAAGAAGTTACCAATCCTACATGAAATAACAATAAAATAAAACAAATATTTTAAAACCATTGTTTGGTGACTTTTTAACGTTGTCAATCCAATTATTTGCACTTGTTTTGCAGCACTCCTAGTTTAGGTACCTGCTAATAAGGTGTTATAAGGGTGTGATTTTATTATGTTTTATATAGTAGCATAGCTTTCCCCAAGTTAATAAATATTTACTTTAGGAACAAATGGGCATTGTCTTTATTAGCAACCTGATTCTTTTAGCAGAAGAGTTCTCTGTTTCTTTAGCTACATTGATCTTCTAATCTTCAAATTCTGCTTCTTCTGTGCTACTTTCGTTCTCTTGTTCATTCACTTATGAAATATTTATTAAGCAGCTATGGTTGGTCTCTACTCTAGGTGCTGGTTCTGCAAAACCAGGAACAAAACAGGCAAAGATTCCCTTTAAGGGCGCTTACCTTCCAATGGGGGCAGGAGCAGAGAGATAGGAGGACAGAATTATTGTTATTCTTTTCTCCTAAGTCTTTCACTGTGACTCCCAGCACCACCATCAGTGCTGTTCTTGGTGGTTTCAAAAGCTGCGCTGCAGCCAATTTCCATTTTTTCTGTGCTTCGTTGTTCACGCCTTTCCAGGTGATTCTATCATCCTTCCTCCATTTTCACTGTAGCTCTCAACCGCAGTGCATGGGTTCCCTGGGGAAAGGAACAGAAGAAGAGAGACACATGTGCACTTGAATATACTGATGTTAAGTTAAAGCATAGCTTGGGGAGGCATAAAATCGCAAGAAGCTGGCCTGTACACTTTTCTCCATAGTTGCCAATGATCTCTTTAACAAGATTGACATGCTGCCTTCAATTCAACTCAGAGTCACTGAGTGTCTTCTAAGTGCAAATGTCATATCTTAGTTCATTAAATTCATTCAACATCAATATGACTTTACACCTATACTGGAGTTTTTGAAATCACAGCAAAGTTGAGTCTACAAATAATTTGATCTCATATAACAGGTTCAAAATTTTATGTTTAACAAATTCGTTTAAAAATGTTGTCGAGTATTAAACAT
This sequence comes from Cheirogaleus medius, assembly GCA_008086735.1. Lineage (NCBI taxonomy): Eukaryota > Metazoa > Chordata > Mammalia > Primates > Cheirogaleidae > Cheirogaleus > Cheirogaleus medius. The sequence goes on from VBSM01000413.1 coordinate 20,941,604, forward strand.
AGGCCATGTAGTTTGCCCAGAAGACTGTTGTTAGCCAGATGCTCAGAGATATTTGCGTATGTGACCATTCTTTCTACAGCTCTGACTTCAAGCACACACATGCGCAGGACTTTATTAGCCTGGGGAGGCTGTAGATAACAAATGAGGAATGTGTTCATGCCTGAGTGTTCTGTGCCTTGTTTAGCTCTGTGGCCATACTGATATTGATGAGGTACATGACATGCTTCAGATATTGCTATGTGCTACAAGGACCCTAGCCTTGTCATATGTACACAAGGCTGAGTCTGGGTGGCTTAATGGAGCATTCTAGAGATTTCATATGACTCACATATTATTACTTCCTTGGGCAGATGAGGGTGTTTAAGTTTCAGAACTTTGTATCACTCTTTCTTATGAAGAATAATGCTTTTCTCTGTCACATGACTGCACTAACTTATGTAGGTATAGTTTCAAAGAATTGCTATGGAAATTCTACACCTTTTAGGGCAAATCTCAGTAGAGAAATATCAGGGTGATAAAGGGAATGGAGGCAGGAAGAAGAATGTAATGCTTGATTGGACTGATTACCTCCTGTGACTCAGATATTAAGATATATCATGGCAAGTAGAATTCCCAGTGGAGTATGAAGATTACACTCTTATCTGTCAGGGATCTGGCTCTTTAGATCACATTGGAATTTTTAAAAGAAAGAATTATTGCATTTCCCCGGTTACTGTTAACTGCTCTGGAGAAGATTGAGACAAGAGAGTTCGCACAAATACGATGTGTGAACCCAGAAGAGACTTCTGGGTTCCGTGGCTTATGTTCTTAGTTCTAAACTGAGAGACAAGGGGTTTGTTGTAACCTTGGACAGATGAGGGGCTGAAGTGGTAAAACGTGAAAGATGAAGGGGAAGTTAATAATGTTTAGCATAAGATCTATTCTGAGTAACATGGTTATTATTATAATAAAGTGGTGTGGAACTTATGAATTAATGCTAAAATCTTGCTGATATATGGATACTTATCCTTCTCACAGGTTTAAGAGGGCAGGCTTACTAGACACCTCTGATCTTTCTTACTAAAGCTAAAAGCAGTGGAGAATTTTAAACAATATTGGCTTTCAGGGTGACTTCAGGAAATGTGACTTCTAATTAAAGCAATAGTATATACAAAAATTTGAGGTATAAGAATAATATTAATAGCAAGCATTTATACAGCCTCTCATATTTCCACTCTATTACATATTTTAAGTATTTTAATTCTTTTAATGCTCACAACACCCTATGAAGGAGATACTATTAAAACTCACTTTACTGATTAAAGAAAATAATGCACAGAAAGATTAAACAACTTGGCCACAGTTACACAGTTAATAAGAGGTGGAGCTGGAATGTGACTGCCTTCAGAGTCCATACTTTTCATCACTACAGTAGTAGAAGTTCAGCAACCTGGAGGAGGAGGATATACTGTCATTGTTGCTTCTAATGCTAACTTTTCCCACTGTATTACAAAAGACAATCAGAAACAGTTTGCATGTACTTGGGGAAAAAATTCAAAACCTTTAGCGTGTCATTTTAGCAAAAGGTGAATTTTACTTTAATGATAATATTGTATGAAGAGGTGTAATCGGTCATAAAAGATCATGATAATTATCACCTGTATTCTGATAAATTGTATTGGTAATTTAATGTATGAGTCAGTAAAGAGAAATGATTTCTCAATTTGATAAGACACATGACATACTAAGATGGACTGTTCAAGTCCATGAAAGAAAAAATGATTATTTCTAAGTCTGTTTTAAGGTGAATGTCAAGGAGTGAAACTGTATGAATTTTGGTAAAATCATATACTTAAACTGGATAAAATTTGGAGCCAGATATGTCAAGTCACATATAAAAAGGATGTTTGTGAAGAAGTTAATAAAAATTCCTATTTGCTCTATGACATTTAAAGTGTCAGCTACAGAGACTCATGCGAAGACTGATGTCTCTGGGAAAAATATCAGAAGTTACTCTGCAGTGTCCACAGGTGTTGGATACAATGATTTATAGCAGTTGTTTACTCTCTTTTTGAAAGATAATTATTATCCTGCTGCTTCACACTGGTTGAGACTCATCTCATTACTGAAGAATATTGAATTATGAAAAGAGGTCCCAGTACTGTACTCGGTGATGTTGAAGAGGCATTTAAACAGGAAGGTTCCTATTCAATGAAGCTAATTGTTTACATGGAAAGAGTGCATGCAGTAATATGATAAAACAAACAGAAGAAAGATACAAAAGTTTCAATAAAGTGTGGGTAGATACCTTCTGTTGGCCTTAATTACTCCTCATCTTCCCAGATCCTTGTGTCTTAGGAGGGAGACCCATGTGGTCTGAATCAGTGGGCTCTGTAGCCCTCTTGTGTCCACTGTGAGGAACCAGAACATGATACTGAAGGCAGGAAGAAGGTAAAGTCAGGACCCTTATTTCCCTGGCCCCTGCATAACTATGACATGGTCGCCTCATTCCATCAAAGTACACAACTTGAGTCAGAGGCTTCTCCACCAGCTCTCTCTCAGATGCCAGTGAACGTACCCCACTTTGTCCCTATAGGCCCGGTGTTAGTGACAGCTCCCTGATGTTACTAGACTTGGAGTACTGCCTCATCCCTTCAGGCACCTTATAAATCCTGCCTACACTTTTTGTAAAGGGTGAAAACTTTCCTCGAATTATGCAAAGAAATATCCCTTTCCTATCAGGGTCTTGACTATTACAAATGGAATCAAAAATAGCCCAAGGAAAATAAAGTCCAGATGGGATTCTGGGTTGGTTTTCCTCATCTCAATAGGAAAAAACCTCTTGAATAGTAAGTACAAAAAAAAAATGGTTGATTTTATTATCAGCAAGTGTTTTTACTCCTTACCAAATAAAATAGATGCTTCAAGTAAACAAATCATATTCATCCTATGGTGTTTACCATCTTAGCTATATTACTGAAGTATTTATATGCCAATATGAAAAGTATAATTTTGATAAACCCATTTAGTACTTTTGTTTTGTTGTGTGGTACTGTACAGAGATTTCTTTTCTTACAGTTTTACCATTTTCTTTTCTTTTTAAATATGGCCCTTCCTTTCCTCCTTCATCATCAAGAGTGTGTGGTAACCCTGAGCCTGCTTCCATCATGTCTTCCTGCTTCGCTCCAGATCTTTTCCTTTCCTTGTATCTAGGGCTTAATACCCTATAGATGATACAGGAAAATGGACCCCAAAATTGGGGTCCAGCCAAGGCTAAGTGAGTTGTTGGCTGTTCATACAGGAAAGAGTTCAAGAGCAAGCAAAAGTAAGTTTATTGAAGTAATAAAGAAACAGGAGGAAGGCTTGCTCCAAAGGCAGAGCAGCAGCTATCACTCAGAGTAACAGAGAGTAGCACCTTGTGAGTTTCCGGGATCTTTTTTATACCTTTTATTTAATGTTAGGTAAAGCAAAGGGAGTATTATTCATATGATTTCTCGGAAAGGGGTGGGTAGTTCCAGGAACTGAGGGTCCCTTCTCTTTTAAATCATATAGGTTAACTTTCAGGAAGTGCTATGGCATTTGTGAACTGCCATGGTGCTGATGGGAGTTCCTTTTAGGATGCTAATACATTATAAGCAGGGTCTAATGAGCAGTGAGGCTAATGTGAGGTCATGTTTTATGGTCATCTTGGTCCTAGCCGGTTTTGCCAGCTGCTCCACCACCTCCTGTTTTATCAGAGACCTTGGTTTGGGTCCTGTGAATCCTTACCGAGCAAGTCCTGCTGGTTCCCTATCTCATAGGGCCTATTCTGATAAATAACTCTGATAAATTTAGTCATTAAATAGGGGCAGGCAGATGTCTAGAAGGTATACACAGCAGGCAAAGCCTTTATGTGATATGTGGAATAATGACAACCAAAAATTATCACGTCCTAATCTCTGGAGTTTATAAATGTTACCTTATTTGGAAAAAAGTGCCTTTGCAGATGTGGTAAAGAGTCTTGACATGAGAAGATTTCCCTGGATTATCTGGATGGGCCCTAAATGTTCTCAGACGTGTCCTAATAAGCTGGCATCAGAGGAAGATTTCACACAGACACGCAGAAGAGGAAGAGTTGTGAGGGCAGAGGCAGAGATTGGGGTGATGTGGCTACAAGCCCAGGAATGCTAGATGACACCAGAAGAGGGAAGAGACAAGGAACAGGTTTTCCCTTAGAGCTTCCAGAGAGAATGCCATCCTGCCATACTTCAGACTTCTAGACTTCAAAACTGTGTGAGAATAAATTTGTTTTAAGCCACCAAGTTTGGGGTTATTTGGTGTAGCAGTCACAGGAAACAAAATATATCCTTACTGTGTGTTAAGTACTGTTCTGTGCATTGTTTATGCATTAAATGAAGTACTCACAAAAACCCTAGGAGGTATGTGCTATTGTTAGGACTCTTTTTCAGATGAAGAAAGAAAGATACAGAGAGTGCAAGTAAGTTACTCAAAGTCACAGTACTGATAAGTAGCCAAAGTGGGGTTTGAACTCAGGGAGTCTTGCTTTAGTGCCTACACTCTTAAGGACTGCATCAGATACATGAGTTCATTGTTATGTATCTCATTATATCTCACAATGTATCTCATAATGAGATATATTGTATCTCATAACAGAGGGCAAGCTCAGCCTTTCTAACCATGAAAGTCAAACAGTGGGACAAATTTTGCCTTGCTTAGGAAATTTTGTTTTTTTTATATCATGTCAGTGACCTTGGCCAGTTACTTAACTTTAGGTTATAAAGTGAGGGAGCGGACAGCAATGTTCATGTTAGTCTGAACATTCTTTAATTCTTTAATCTTCTCCCATTTATTTCCTTCCTTATGTATAAGGGGATCCGACCTGTTACTACTTCTTTCATATGTTTTTAGATATAAATTTTCACATGTTTATTTTCTTTGTTACTTGTGTTTATCTTGGTGCTTACTTCGGCTGGCCACGCCTTTTTCCAATAAATGGTATTTCATCTCCATTGCTCCCATACTGAAGAATCAGAATTTTCTTCCCTGATGAATAATATAGGAACCATTCCTGAAGAACATACAAACTTCTTCTGAATTTTTATCAATAAGCAATATTACTGAATCTTTGCAAATATTTTAACAAGCAAACATAAATTTTATAAGGTGTCATAAAATTAGTCATTTAAAAATATATAAAGGAGAAAAGAAAATTGTATGATGTTTGTTGAATTTATGCCCATTGATACCTCATAAGGAGTAAAAGATATTTTTAAGGGTCAAACAGTAAATTAGTCATCTCTACATGTATGGACCAGCTTGTCCTTTGTTCATTTCTTTTTCTTCAACATTGGCAATCTTTTAGCCAGTTGGGATTACCAGCCACCAAAATTTCAAGAGAATTAGACAAGCATGTGATTAAGAATTGAAAGACTCCTTGGCATTTTGTTTTTGTTCTATTTTCACCTTTTGGTAGGGTGGAGAAAAACCACATATTTAATTATAAATGCAAAAGAAAACAAAAGACATTCTTAGCATCTTTTTCTTGTTTGTTGTTATAATGATCTCATTGAGTGTGGAATCCTCTTTTAGAATTTTAATGTAGACACACTAAATCAGAGGCAAGTTATTCTGATTTAAATACTTTGAAATCTCACTTAATAATTTCAGCAAAATTCTAAGAACATTATTTCAGGTAAAAAAAAACTCATTTATTTTTAAGTGGATCATGCTTTATAATTGTTAGTAGCTTTTCTTTTGATCTATTTTTTTGATCTATAATTTTGTCAGCATCTTCATTCATATCCCTATATTTCAAGCTTTCTCAACATAGATTTTTTTTCTTTTATTAATTTTAAAGTAATATTGACTTAAATATAATACTTCTCCCACATATGGTATGAACTCAGGGCTTATTTACATATTTTAGGTGATCCTTGATGTTCTTAGATTTCTTTTAGTTATACCAGACTCTCTATCATTGCATGTTCTCTACCTCTAATTTTCTAAATTGCTACTGATTCAAGCAATATTTAAAGCAGGCTTGAAGAAAACTTTGAAACAATGAAATGAGATGGTTACAAAGCAGGGAAAGACTTCACAACACTTACAATTAAGTAACAGACATATCTGTTCTTTATGAGCTATTAAAGTCTCAGCTTCCCAAGATTACACAGTTGGAATATGATAGGCTATAATTAAACACAGGGATCCCATCTTTCTTTAGGGTATTGTACAATGGACTTTGGTACTGGAAGCAGAAATAATCACAAATGATAATATAGACATTTAATTTTTGGAATGATAAATTAGGTTTCAAGCATGGATATTCTCTTCAAAATTTGTATTGGTAATATTTGTGGTATAGGTTTACATTAAATCATTTTTTATCATTGAAATTTGGCAATATAAAACTTGACCTATTTTCATCATTCCTTTGTTTTCTGTTTCTAACTTAGCATAGTTAGGCAGATTAATTTTGCAAATCAAGTTATTAAATTGACACATTTCATTTATTCATTTGTTGCACACTTATTTATTTATTTTTTCCTATTTATTTATTTATTTTTATTTTAGCATGTTAAGGGGGTACAAATGTTTAGGTTACATATGTTGCCTTTGCACACTTATTTATTGGCTATTACATCCATGTCCCTGAACTTTTTAACATTAAGGGAATATAACAAAAAGCCTCTGCTTTCTAATAGTCGACAGTCTTGGTGGCAAAAAACAGAAGAGAGATATTTAATACTAAGAAACAATGTTTTGAGTGCTTTAATAGCTATGTAAACAAAATTTTTTGAGTGGCATAGAAGAGGTAGTGATTAAAGACCTTATAATTGAACAACACCCTGTAGATTTCTTGGCACTGCCATCTGCATTAGTTTATTTAATCCTTATAACAACCCAGCGAGGTGGTTAATTTAAATATTGTTTTTAACACTTTATAAGAGAAGAAAATGTTAAGTGTTTAAAGTAGCAAGCCTCCAATGGCAGAATCAGATCAGGTCTCTTTTGACTCCTAATAAAATATTAGTTTATATTTTCATGTTACTTATCTGAATTTATCTTTAATATCTAAATTGAAACCAGTGGAATATTAATGTTATTGCAATTTTCTTTTATACATATATATTTTCAATTTCAGAATATTACAGGGGTACACACATTTTGCTTACATAAATTGCTTTTGTACTCTTTGAGTCAAAGTTACAAGTGTGCCCATCACCCAGATAGTGTACATTGTGTTAGTTAGGTATGAATTTACTCATCCTCTCCTCCCCCTTCCCACTTGCTTGATTTCTGATGAATGTTATTTCCACATGTGCATATAAGTCAATTTTCAATTTAAAATGGTGAGTACTGAAATATATTAACTTTTGCCATGTGAAGATTTACAAGTACAAAAAAGTGATTCAAGGTAAACACTCCATCTGAGAAGTGTCAGGAAGCAGCAGGTACATAATATTGTAATAACTGCTTTGCATAAGTTTAAAAAGATGAAAAACTGAACATTGGGTCTCCAGAACAATAATTAGAATAAGATCTCTTGTAGACAGTTTCAACACTCTCCTGCCTAAAGGCCAGGAGCTAGGTAAGAGGATCTCCCAGGATGCTTCCTAGCTTATTCTCTTGTTCTTTTTCCCTCATGCCTAAGTCAAGCCTTATAAGTAAGTATCTTTCGCATCAGCTACATAAATTTTTGAGCTACTTGGGTCCTGTTTTTGAGCATTATGCATGCACTCTGCAGGTGCTAATGTTTTTCTCTAAGTGCTTAATTCATTCTCAGGCCAGGACTTGAGTTCACAGAAGAACGAACTTGTGGCTAAAATCTTTTAGATTCAGGCTCGTAAGAGAGTAACAATGAGGGAGAAAAAAAAATAAACTAAAAGGAATCTGTACACAATAATGGAAATGAAAGGAGTGAACTATACTAACAAAAGATTTACAATTTTTGTTATAGTATAGAATTTTAAAAAGTGGTGATGAAACAGGGTAAAGGTACAATATGTATGAAGTGAAAAGGGGGAAATGAATATTAAAAATTTACATTTGCTTTCAAAGTTACTTTACATATATCAACTTATCACAGAAAAAGAAAGTTAAAATCCATCAAAAAAAAGGAAAAACTCTAAACAAACCATCTATCTATCTATCTATCTATCTAGATATATAGATGTCAAAGAAACATCTTAATATAAAGAATACAAATTAAAGGTCAAAATTTACAAATTTGAATGGACATTATGGGTAGCATGTGAATGGTTTAAACAGTGACTTTGAAAAAGTTTTAATACAAGCTTTGTGATATAAATTGTAATTTTGAATATGAATATGAAAATAATCGTGTTTGGAAATCAACACAGCTGGATTTTTAGCCATATGATATGTGAAATATGATCACTAGAATATAAAATCAAGGCTAGGAATGTTTTTGTTTTGATCATAGATATTTATCAAATGACTTGGATTGTGATGTATTAAAAAGAGTTTTACAATGAGAACTCTAGATTTTTAAAATAAATATTTTGTTATAGGCAAGGCATATTAGAGAAATACAAATTCAATATTTCAAATGGAGATAACCTAATGAAGTTATGCTTTGTGTATTAACAAAAAAAAATAGAAAATAATAAGCCATTCACATACAAAGGTTTTAATGTTAATAGTGAAGACTAAAAATGAATAAAATACTTTTTACAAATATTTTAGGAGGAAAGGAGATTCTAAAATCTGTTCAATAATTAGCAGTTAACATAAGAAATCAATGTTTGAGTTTTCAGGAAAAAAAAAACCTAGATGACATAAAACACCTTAAAATTTAATTTTTAGATGTTAGGATCACAGCAGTATCAATCTTATGGTTAGAAGACGAGATGTTCTATGATAAAACAAAACAAAACATAGAGCAGAGTCTAGAGAATCACGGGAAGGGTCTTAGATGTGAAGACTGATGTGGCATAAAGCAGGAGGGCTGACTCTGCTGAGAAAGCAGGATTCGAACAATGACCTGAATGAGGTGGAATCTTTTGGAAAGCAAATGTCTTCCAAAAGATTACTCCAGGCAGAAGGAATAGTTAGAACTGGATCTTAAAGCAGGGATTTGCCTGGGGGTTTTAGGAAGGAAAAGGAGACTCCAGCTGAAGTGAAGAAGATAATAGAATAATATTTTGGAAAGTTAATAGATGTGTGTATTAGTCACCTCTGGCTGCCATAACAAAATTCCAGAGACTGGGTGGCTTAAACAAAAAAATATATTTTCTCAGGTTCTGGAGGCTGGGAGTCCAAAATCAGAAGGACACTATGGCCAAATTCAGGTGAGGACTCTCTTCCTGGCTTGCAGACAGTCACCTTCTCATTGTGTTCTCACGTGACACAGAAAGGTAGAGAGCAAGCTCTCTTACATAATATCTCTTTTTATAAGGGCACTAATCTCACCATGAGGGCCCAACCCTCCTGAAATCATCTAAACCTAATTATCTACCAAAGGTTTCCTCTCCAAATACCATCAATTTGGAGGTTAGGGCTTCAACATTTGAATTGTAGGGGGACACAGTTTAGTCCACAGCAGGCACTCATGGTAAGGGCTATGGCTTTTACTCTTAGAGAAATGGTGAGTCATTGCTTGGTTTTGATTAAAGAAGGGATAATAATTGCCCCACATTTTATAAGATCTCTGCAGCATTAATCTTAAGAATGGACTATATAGGGTATGGGTAGAACTCCTAGTGGTTACTGCAGCAAACTGGATTTGACGGGACTATGATTTAGAACAAGGTTAAGAGATTAAGACATTGAGAGAAATGGCTGAAATCTAGACAATAATAAGATTTCCTGAGGATGTGGTGGGTGAGAGAAAGAGTTGTGACAGGAATGAATCTAGGAATTTTCTAACAGAGGAATGGGAAGGTTGGAGTTATCATAAGCAGATTTTGGAAAGGCTATGGCAGAGCAGGCTTGAAGGAAAAATATTAGTAGTTCAATTGTGGATTTTTGGAGTTTGAGATGTTTATTTGATATACAAACTAGAGGTAAAAATTTGAATATTGTCAATTTTTATCATATTTAAAATCATGGAACTAAATAAAATCACCAGGATAATGTTTATACAGAGAGAAAAGAAGAGGGCCAAGAACTAACATAAGGTGGTCTTGGGAGAAATATGAGGAACCAGAGGAAGAGAAGTGACTTAGATGAAAAATAATGCAAAATTATTTTCTAAAACCCATTTTTAGAATGGCTGTGAATGGTCTTAAATATGCCAAACATGGCTAGTATGTCATGTAAGATATTTATTGAGAACAGACAATATGATTTATCTATGTGGATAGTACTGATGACCTTGAGGAGAAGAGTTTTGGTGGAGAGGTGATGAGAGGCTGATTATATTGGGTTTAAGAGGGGATGAGAACTGAAGTCAGCAAGCCTATCGCAAATAACCAAGTAGTGAAATGGGGTACTGGCTAGTGCTGGCAAATTTTTATTTTTATTTTTTTAATATGGAGAAATGGCTTCATGGATATTAGCTGATTCGAATGATCTAAGAGAGATTTTTTTTTAAAAAATTGCAATTATAAGAGATAAAGGAAAATTGCCAGAGGCATATTCTTGAGAACATGAGCACAGATAGGATCCAGAACACAATGGAAGGAACCAAATATCAGAAAAATGGTGGAATAAGTGTGCAGATGTTGAAAGTGTGGTGGCAGTCTGAAATTTCTCTTCTTAATGTTTCAATTTTCTTGCAAATGCAGCAATTGAAATAATAAACAAAATGTGAAGATAAGGAAGAGGATGTTGGTGATATCACCTATGGAAATAAACAATATGCACAAAAAAGGTAATTATGAGTAAGATGTCAACAATATGTTGCATAAATATAAAATAAAATTAATTATCCATAATATAAATATTCCATAAATACACTTAAAGAAAAAGTGGAACCTAGAATGTAAAGTTGCCCACTGAGATATGAAATAAATATTTGAAAAATAGTATGGACTGATTATAATCAATACATACATAGATTCAAGACTAGCTTTACCTTCCAACTAGGAGTCATTAGTTATTTATAGGCTACATAGAGTAATTTTGTTTTTAATAAGTTAGCTGAGTTGTGGAGTTGAATCTGGGTATAGACAAAAATTTCTTTATAGTCATTAAACTAAACTCACTCTTTAGATTAATACAAGTGGAGAGGCAAGATAGTAGATAGAAAAGAGAATATTAATAAATCTGGTTCCATTTATTTCCTTCTATCCACCAATAAGATTATGGAAGTCTGTTGTATGGAATTAAATTTTCCCTCCCTATTAAAGGTATTAGATTGGAGAAGTCTTTCTCCAAGTGCTGGCCTCTCAACCTTTAACCATTATAGTGATATTAACTTATACTTTATATTATTAATCATTAATATTATAACTATGAAGCTAGGCATAAAAATTATAAAAGTATTGTGTAAGTGCTGCATTGGCCTAGGTGCACATGCAGGACTCTGTGCTTTTAGAACTTATGGACCTGGGAGTAGAACAGCACAAATGTAATAAAGCCTCCTGGGCTTTCCCTCTAATATCCTCTAAAGCACCCTTTTTGAGGGTGTCAACCCAGGGAAACTATGAGTGTCCATATTCCCACAAATCTCTATTATAATTATTTCAAGGAGCATTTCCTAAACCCCTTATTTCTGAAAATTGAAGCTTCTGAAGCTTTTTAACTCTATCTTTTTTCAAAAGTTCAACATGACTTACATGCAACAATAGCTGAAACATTCTACTGAGCACCCATTGTTGCTCAGACATTGTCTTTCGTATTTGACTCATGAGGACGACCAAGACTACCTTCATATAACCCTTTGAAGTTAGCAATTAAGAGGAAAATGGAGAGAATCCCCAGATTGAGAGAGGAGTACAGATTGATGAGAAAGATCGTGTTATATTTTTAAAACTGCAAGACATTTGAGCTGAGTCCAGTGCATCAGAGTGTCAAAGAAGATGGCAATAGAAAGGTTGCATAAAAGACAGCTAATAGTTTGCATTGTATTCTATGTGAAATGTGAGAACTATTATAGAAATATATTACAGATAGGATTTATATATCTATATCTACATCAATCTATTAATAAATACACATACATACATACTCTCTATAAGCGAGGGACAGAAAAATGTTACACATTACTTAACATTGAAGCGTTGTAGTAGTAACAAAACAAAACAAAAACTACCTATCAAGTACTCATGAGTCATTTTGCATATAAGAACTTCCTCCGTATCTGTGAAATATTCTTTATTATCACTTTACCACTTTGAGCACATAAAAACAGAAGGGTAGATTGGAAAGTGGAAAAATGATGGACATCAGAAGCTGAGAGATCAGGACTTGAATCTTACTTTATTTTACATTTTCTACGCAAGTCATACTTAGGAAAACTATGACTATCTCCTTTGATATTATAAAAATAGTATTAATATCTGCAGCAACACTGGCTATAATAGTATAATTACTTCAGTAAATCTTTCATGAAGGTATTGTTTTATTTACCAAGTAATATCACTGAATTTAAGCCAAAGTCAAGTTAAATATTACCTGAAATATTTTAAGCTCATAGACAATAAATATGATTTTTGCCTGCAAATGAGTTATTTGTGAAGAAAAAAGGTTTGATGAGGTACTAGTTATAATACAGTAGAGTCTATTAATAATTAAAATATTTTAGCTGAATTCTAAATATAGAAGTATATCTGTGCATATTCAAGACCATATACACTATTATCCTTTGTATTATGTCAACTGTAAATTATGAAAAGAATCCATTTTCCTCGTTCCCATTCACATTAATTAGGATGGAACTGAGTGGAGGAAAATTAGGAAAAAAAAATTTTTGTGTGGAAATTTACCTAAGAGTCAAAGTTTATATTCCAAATGTTTTTTCTAAGAATAAAAATGAGAGTTTAAAGTAGACAAAGTCACACTATTATTAATTCATCACTTATATTTAATATACTTAATATAATATGTATATCAATAATATACTTATCAATGAAGGATTTGTCTAAGAAGGATAGTTATGTTCATTTCTATTTTAATCACACAGGAATAGTTTTGAGCATATAGTATAGTCAAATTTTATCCAGGGCATTTTGAGAGATGTGGACATGTAACACATCATAGATTTCCTCAAGTAGCACATTCTCTAACTAAGGGAGCAACAGAAACAGTAGCTGACAGTCCACAAGGCAAAGCTTGTGCAATTTATTAATCGAAATCTTTAAAAGAGCAATGCATCAGGATGGAGGAGAAGGTGGGTGTTAATCTGGACTGTAATGGCATGCAGGATTTGAATAGGTAAAGCACAGAAAGCTAAACCCTCCAATCAAGGATGTGGGTCTCAGGGAATCTAGTCTGAATATTGACTAGGAAAGGTGGCCCAATTAGGGAGGTGGATCCATGTAATAGAAAACTTTAAAATACTAATTGATAAGGTTAGATTAAATGAGTTAGAAAACAGTGGGTCAGATTAGTGTGTGAGGGAATGCCTTTAGTAACTTGGTGCATTTTCCTGGCAATGCCACTCAGTTTGAATTGAGGGAGGAAGTAGAGTCCAGATAAAAAGCTGTCTCTACAAGTCCATAAGAAAAAAAAACAACCTAAGCCCATTATGATTGTTAGTGGTCATCTAACAGCATATAGTTTGAGAGACTGACAATTTTTATACAAACACAATTTTTTTCCTCTACTTCCAAGTTTACAGTATATTGTTTTCCCTTCTTATTGCTTTACCTCTAACAATGTTTACTTCACTTTGCTGCAGCTTTGCTATTTTGATTCCGCCTGTCTCAAGTTTTTATTTTCAGATTGTAAGCTTCAGGGCAAAGACTATCAACTTTTCATTTTCTACAATGTTCAGTGCACTGTATTGCAGTGATGAAAAGAAAATAGAAAGTGAAGAAGTAAACTAAAGTGAACTGAATTTCACCTTCCAAGGTATCACAAATCATTACTTCTTTTACACATAGTAAAAATAAAAAAGTTTATTTTAATTCATTAATTTAAAAATAATTGTACTGCATTCATTGCTATCAATAAAGTACAAAGTTATTGTTATTGGAAAATCTAACGCATACCCTGTAAAAAAAAGTAGGAACATGGTATGAAAAAGATCTCCAGAGAGAGATTTTCTAACTGAATTTGGAGAGTATGTGTAAACAAAACAGATGGATGAAAAGCTAACAAATAAAGAAAGGAAATAAAGATTTTCTTGCAAAATGACTAGATCTGTGTAGGTTGTTCATAATCTGTCATTCTTCCCCTTCTTAATACATTGTACATATCCATTAGCAGCACATTGCAGGACAGATTTAAACAACAGTATGTTTTGCCACACAGAATGTGCTGCTACTTTTATGATTCCAAAATGTACTGTGCCCTCAGACCTGCAAATGTTGTCATATTAAAGCACTTGTCATTTGGATTTGCTGAAACAATAGCTTTTGCCAGAATTTGCTCTTTCTGAAAATGATTGCCTTTTAGGGGTTCTCACAAATAGATTTATTAGCTTTCACACTGAATAAACAACCAGGAGCTTGCTATGCAGATCAGCCCCAGAAGCTGTTATAGAGGATATATTTCCAACTTTTATGGCAACATCCTTTACTTTTATGTTCTATCCTCTCTTGAATTGATAAATTGAGTTTTGTTTAAAAAATACAAGAAACAGCAAAAGAATGAAGCAGGAAAATTTTTTTTTTTTTTTAAAAAAAATAAACCTAACTCTTAGTGTCTTCCTGGTTTTAATGTATACAAGATTTTACAGGAGCAGAAGTTTTTGTTATAATGTTGCTAGAAATGGAAATTCAACAGGGATGGATTGAGGCAAATGAAAAATTTAGTAACAAACAAGAATTGAAATATCATTTAGGAAATGTAGCTTCCCTGTAAGTTCCTTTTCCCACTGGGTTTTTTTGTTTATTTGTTTTTCTTTTGAGGGTGTTAGTTGCTGTTCTTAATGAATATGTAAGCACATAAAAATTTTATGTCTTGGGAAAGCATGCTACTTTGTCAATTAAAATATTATTAAATTTTATGAAACAAAAAATACTTTTAAAATATAGAGAAAACTTCAGCTATATACAGAGAGGAGAGAAGAGGGAATAAGTGATGGAAAGGAAATGAAGGCTACAGAAAAACAGAATGAGAGGTTTCCAGGACCACGTACGGTAACTGACTTTTGGTGTAAGAAAGGCAAGGCATATTAACTCCAGTGATGATTATATTTCACACTAGATAAGAAATGCAGGTATTTCAGTTATGAATTAATCACATTATGATACTATTTATATAAGTAGATTCCACACTTCTTTGCACTCACTTTTTTTTTCTTGTAGAATAAACTCCAGGAATCAGATAACTCAGTGTGGGATGTTTTCCCTTCATATACTGCCTATACTGCCTACCGAGTGTGTCCTGGTCGCCTGCTCCAGGCAGTTCCTCTGTTCTGAAATAGAAAGGCTCTCCAGGACTAGATATTGATGGACCTAGTGATGGATGTTTCATATTTCTTTGTAATATTTTTTCTCACAAGAAAAATATAGCACATTCAAATAACTATTTCCTATACTTTAGGTGAAAATGTTTTAATTAAAACAAAAAATTGCAATACTCTCTGATTAGCATCAGACTGACAAAGTTGAGGTTTTTTGATGTATTTTCTCCAACCTCTTTATTACCATCACAAAGGTTATAACAATACTTACTCTGAACTAAATATTCAATACTTTCATCCTCAGAAGTCTCAGCTAGGCAGGATCTGCAACAGAAGATGGGAAAAAATGGAAAGCCTTCTTTAACCTGAATTACTTGAATCCAATCTTACAGGATTAATAAAATTTTGCCTACCAAAACAAGCAATATAGCATCCTTACTTAATCTGCAATTATTTTCTACAAGTAGTATCAAAACTATATATGCTACTGGTATCTGCCTTTATATTTCTTCCAAAAACATATGGGAAGGGTGAAATGAAGAGTAGGAAGGTGAAGGAAGTGTTTTCACACTCCCTTTTACCTAAGGAGGTCTCTTCTCCAGAGGTGTGAAATAGTAATGCATAGGCTAGTTCCACTCTTTAGTAAACCAAGCATAAGGGAAAAATTGTCTGACAAATTTGTACTTTTTGTACTTTGGAACAACTTTTTCTAATTTGTAGAAATTTTCCACATATATGCTTTTGAACACATTTTTTTTTCTAGTCCATATTTCTCCAAGCTATTTAGTTCAGGGTATAGTAGGAATAATAATAAAAATAGTTGACCCTCACTTAGCAATTATCACATGAGAATTCCAATCAAAGAATTTTATATTTATTAACTCAGTTAACTTTGCAATAATTTTTATGTTAGGTACTTTCAAAATCCCCATTTAGAGATGAAGAAACTGAGGCATAGGCAGTTAGTAACTCCAGAACTAGTAAATGACAAAGACAATCCTATTTGATGTGGTTAAATTAGATAGTTCAGCTGGGCTAGGGCTAAAATTGGAAGATTACCAGGTATATGGAATCACCATGAACCCTCCATCTCCCCCAACACACACATACATGCACACACACACACACAGTCTATATGTATTTGTATATTTTAATATGCTTGGTAATGCTTAATTTTATTTTGAGTCTTAGATATAGGTTCAGATTAAAAATGAGATAGTGTGAAAGAATAAGGTGTTGATGAAGATTCCCTTCATCATAAAGATATTGACATAATTTTTACTGATGGAGAGTTGCACTTTTGAAAAACATCGGGAGGATCTGAGCACAAGTACTGTTGGTTTAAAACTCAGGAAATGAAGAACCACACAGAGAGGAGCATATGAGCGTGCTACTTGCCATTTCTAGTTGGCCTGGGCTTTGGCACTGTGAGCTCTTGGCGCAATCACTAACAAATGATAGCTTTGCTTAGTTGATCATTAGTCTCAGCCAGGAAATGAGAAGCACTTGCATTTGTTTGTTTATATCAAGAATTATTCAAAATGTTATAAAATGTACATGGTCGTTTTCGCCACACAAGGGACTTACATTAACATTGAAAAGAAATGAAGCAAGAGAGTTCATCAATCAGGGATCTTGCAGGAAAAAACAAAAACCCTACTCGCTATTTGAAATTAGGGAATTTAACAAAGAATTAGTTATGCAGGTTCTGAATGAGCTAAATGAGAAAAGAAAAAAGAAAAAAAAAAACCCTAAGGTAAGCCAGAAATAATAACTGCAAGAAGAATCTATCACTTTTAAATCTGGGGGAGGAAAAGGAAAAGGTTGTGATTATCACAGCACAGGCTGTCAAGAGTGCTCCTGCAGAGCTGGATCTCAGACCGCTCAGGAGAGGGTGTGAGCCCATTGCTGATAGTACCAGGAGAGGTTTCAATGATGCTGGTGCTGGGAGAGCAAATAAGATCTGGCGGCCAGAGCCAACTGCTGCTGCTGGGGTGAGATGCTGCTGTTGAAGTGATGGTGACAAGAATAGCAAACACACGGAAAGGAAAAAAGATTCTTCTTCCCTGTTTGCCTTACAGTTTTCGTCTTGTGTTGCCTCCTATTGTCAGGATGTAAACAGAAGACAGTTACAATGAGAAATGTTATTTGCAGAGTTTCAAACTCAGGATCGTAGAGATTAGCGAGGTATACTTAATGTAATAAGACACTAGTTTAATAACCAGGAAAATGTGCTAGTAGATATTAAACCTCATCATGACTCATTTTTTTTCTTATGTATGAACTTTGGAATATAATAGCATCCACCTTAAAATGGTGTTATAAATATTTAATAAGCATCTTTATTCCTTAAAAGAATAATGGTATCTAGTAAGTGCTCAATAAATATTATCTATTAAAATAATTGTTTTTCATTGAGTTCTCTAAAATACACAAAGGTATGAGAGAGTTAAGCAAGAAAAGGGAAATCTTTGTTTTCTTTCTTGACACTGTAGAGAAATAATAGATCAATATTAAAATTCTAAGCAAAGTCACAAAGTAACTTTCACCTGACAATGCATATATTGTGGTAATCAGCCACCCTTCTTATGTGGGAGTAGTAAGTCAAGCCAGCAGAAAAATCAAATGTATGAAATATGTTGAACAGACATTTCTAAGGTATTATTCATTCCCAAAGATTCTATTAAACTCCAGGAAGAATACTTATATAACATTCCTATTTTAGTAGCAACTCACCAATTGTGTCTCTGAATATTCCTGTTTATTAAAGTTTGAATGTGGAGCTGGCATTCTGTTTTAAAAATATGATATCGCGAATAAGAATCTTGTACTTAATCTCAACATTGTTTTCAAATACTGCTAAATTCTTATTAGAAAAAGAATATTTCCTAACATTTTTCACTGATGGTCAACTATAGGAACATGGAGAAAACCAGAACCAAAGCCAACATCCTGTTCAACTATCACACATATCTGGAATGAACATGTGGTTTATAAGTATGATAATCCACAACTTATGGGCAAGTTAGTCAAGTGGTTTTATTAAACACATTAGGCCATATTTATGTTAAAGTACTCTTTTAGTGCCCCTAGAATAAACAGGGAGGCAACTGATATTTATTATAACTTTCACTTTATATAATTTTTGCATTTAATGAACACAACAACCTTACAAAACAAGTGTTATTCCATTTTACAGATGAGAAAATAATTTGAGAAAACTTTCTAATATAATTATTTTAAGTCACAAACACATCTATAACCATAGTTGGCTATCCTCTACTTCACCATGTTATTTATGTTAGACCATACGTTAATATATTTTATATATCTCAAACCTATAAATATTTCTTGAATGTTTATTATTTTTCTATGAATTAACATGCTGAAATTTTTCTTTTAGTTGAAGTTTCATTCTTTGTCTGGAAGACACTTCTTTCTTTTGGGGAAAATATCCCATCTAATGTAAAGACAAGAAAACATTTAGGCCAGGTACAGTGGCTCATGCCTATAATCCTAGCACTCTGTGAGGCTGAGGTAGGAAGATCATCACTTGAGGCCAGGAGTTCAAGAGCAGCCTGAGCAAGAATGAGACCCCATCTTTACCAAAAAAAAAAAAAAAAAAATAGAAAAATTAGTCGGGCATGGCAGTGCATGCCTGTACTCTCAGCTACTGGGGAGGCTTTGGTAGGAGGAGGAGGATCACTTGAGCCCAGGAGTTTGAGGTTGCGATGCCACTTCACTCTAGCAACGATGACAAAGTGAGACTGTCTCCAAAAGAAAAGAAAAAAGCATTTAATAAAACTGTTTAATTATTAATATAAAGTTATAAAGTATATTGTCAGAGAATCTGCATATTAGTGTTTACCAAAATCTCTTAGTAAGTAGTCTGATTATGAAGAAAAGTTGGAATTAAATTTAAAGTGTTGATTGCATTTGATATAAACTAAGGAGTGCTTCCTTAGTTCAATGAGTGCTTCCTGATTTGTTTGCAACTAAATCTTCTGAGGTATGATCAGGGATCTTTTCCTTTAATCTGACATATTTTTATCGTGTTTTTCATACACATGTATGAGGCATGTGGAGGGTAGTAAATACCATCCATGTTCCTTAGCTGTATCCTGGGCCAACTGAGAGACAGTGACTAAGACATGCACACATGAAGGTAACAACATTGATTTAACTACCAGTAGAGAGATAAAATAATGGACTTCACAATACCAAACAACACAGTACACACATCTATTCACTTAGTTATAGAGGTGCTGAGACCAGGAGGGGCAGAGACCACCCTTCTGAAATATAAGGCAAAGGGAAGTAATGTCAGCAAAAATAGCAATAGAAGGATTTTTGAAATTTTCTTAATAAATGCAACATGAACTCTGGCAAAAATAAATAAATAAATAAATATCAGTGTTTTTAGACCTCTGGAAATTAGCCCAAAACTTTTAACAATCTGGGGAAGCCTTTTTCAAGAAAAAAACAGATGAATCATGCAAAGAACAACCAGCTTTGTGTTGTTTTAACTTGCCCTCTTCCCAACTCCTGTCCTCAGCTCTGTGGACACCTTGAAAAATCAATGGCCCACAGTAACACTGGCATCTATTAGAGATCATAAATGGGACTGGAGTCCCTTCAAAGCCAAATTTTCAGATAATTTTGTTTTATTTGACTTGTCTAGTATTCTCTGGGAGAATCAATTCACAATGATGGCTGGCTTTGTTTAACCTGTCTGAGACTTTTCTAGTGGTAACAGGCTTTTTTCCCAGATTTTTTTTTCCCTGAAAACAAAGACAACTGTTGAATAGTGCAGCTGCTCAAGGTGGTAAACAATAGGAGGGGAAATAATAGGTCAATAATAGGAAATATTAGGCCAACTAAAATATTTAAAAGAAATGAATGGGGAATGAGATGTTTATAGGAGGCTTTAAACAACTATAATGTGTTTGGGGGACTCTAGAAGGCCATGTGTATACACAGGGCTTTGCATGTTGAGCAATCAGGTGTTCAGGTGGTCAATTAAGACAAAGAACCATACTGAAAATAACAATCAAGATTTAGGCACATACTGCAACAATCCAAGGCAAAGGCAAAAAGTGGTGCTAGCCCCCCCATGTTCCATTTTCCTCAAGAAATGGTACTGAATGAGGGTCAGGTGGATCAGGGCAGATGGGAGATTGGGAGCTAGGAGTAGACCACCAGTAAGTTAGAGTGAAGAAGTGTCTCAGGCAAGGCCTCCAGTAAGGAAGTTCAGTAGTGACACCTGGGAAGTGCCTTAGCTCAGGTCCCTGACAGAGAGGGTCCAATTGGAGGTCCTTAGCCTAGGAATGCACATATGCACATGAGCATGGCTAACAGGAGGTGGAGGGGGAGGATTTCAAGTCCCTCCAGAAAACTGCAGTGTAATGGGTGTGCACAAAATCTGATGTAAGGAGAGCAGCTTCCCTCCATGACACCTGATAGGCAAAGCCCTGTAATTGACTGTGGTTGAGTCTCAAAAATCACACATAGGATTTTTGCCTGGAACTGTTTCCTCAGTTCCACTACTTATCCTTCAGGACCCAAGGGAGAAGCACAGGCTATCTGAATATGGACTCTAATGAGCCACACACTGAGAGGCAGTGACCATAACCACTCAATCTGTTAGAAGCAACAGTGGCCCAGGCCATGATAAAAATCACCTCAAGAGGAATGATCAAGACTATCTGGAGAAGTGAACACAGTCATGACTCCAACCATCATCAAGCTAGGAAAACATGTTTCATGGCCCATTGGTGTCTATTCTAGAAAGCCAAGAGGCTTTCTGTTTAAGCTTTGACTATACTGTTCTATTTTGGCAGTTTCATTGACCAGGTGCAACACAAGGTGTTGGCAATTTCATAAACCACCCCTTGGCTGGACAGCAGGAAGTCAAGGGCTATGCAGTTACTCAATAGTACTCAGGCCGAGGAAGTGAGTCTGGTTTACTGTGCCTTCAAAACTGAGATAATATCATTAATAACCTCAGCAAGGGTCAAGAATAGGTTGCACAGAAACTTTTCTAATGGGATGGCAGAGTGGAATTAATAGCCTGGAGTGTATGCTGTAGCAGAGTCAGTAATGTCATCTGTCAACTCTTGAGTATCAAGGGCTGCCTGGTTTTATAGACCTGACTTAATTCAGTGTAGTTTTATATGCTCAATAGAGAGGGCATTCTGTACCTTGAAAACCTCTCACCATTGCCTTATATGCGTATGGTCCATTGGAAGGAGAAAGACAGATGAAGACCAGATTTTCCCATAAAAAATAACACTCCAGGGTAGCACTAGCACATACAATCATTGACTTCCCCCGGGCTCAACCAACTAAAAGTCCCTCCTGGTGGAAAGAGTCCTTGGGTGAAATTGAACAATCTATGTAGGGTGGAAGTGAGCGTGGCCGGAAAGAAGGCCATGGTCAAAATAGAACCAGTGTTGGATCCAATGCCCCCTCCTCCAGATCTTCCAGTTGCCCTCATTACCCCCACCTTTGACAGGGGCTAGTTGATATTTAGTGAGGTGTTTCAGTTCTTTAGTGCCAGCATCCATTTGCAGCAATTCATCAGGTCCAAATTAATAAGGTTGGGACTCTTGCGATAACAGAAAGTTCCATGATTAGAAAAATGTCCAGTTATGATATACAGTGGCACAGCAATCAAATGTTTATCTGCAGGATTAGGCAGTGGTAACAACCAACTGTTCATTAAATTCAGGGTGGCGCTAACTGCCTAGGATAGGGATAGCAACAAACTTGGCAAGGCAGGAGTTGCACAGGCTACCTACCCTGTGCAAGAGAGAAAGGAAATGTTTGATTCTCCTTCCCACCCTGTGTGTGGGCTGTTGAGTGTGAAGGTGCTCATGTTCTGTGAGTTGGGAAGAATCTTCCCTACTGACTGTGATGTGGGCAGTCTGTCTCATATCATTTACAATGATAGAAATCTTGATCCAAATTCCAGGGTGGTGAATCCAAATAATCTGACTTAGATCCTTTTATATGCGATATAGCACAAATTTCTATTTTATAAATTTATATTCAACTCATGGGACTATCCTGGATAAAGTGGCAGGGCCACCTTAACAAAAATGCTTAACTAGGAACCTCAAGTTGATGACCATTGCTTTTGTGGTCTCTGTAGACGATAACTCATGCCTTGCACCTGAGGGATAAATGGAAAAGAAAGTTATTGTTTCCCACCAATGCTTTTAAGTGTCCATCCTGATCTCCTACTGATTTGAGTCTTCAGAAAAGGGTGAAAGAGATGGAAAGCCCTTGCAGGGTCCCCTATGGAGAATGAGATGTCAATAATTATAAAAGAAGGATTTATAAGAGGAAGAAAGGGGAAGACAGACTGATCAAACATGTGGTACAAATGAGAAGTACCTTTTAGAGAATTGCTGTATTGAGATCCAAAGATGCTGCCTGGGATGTGTAGTGAAGGCTGCAGTTATCTTGTCCCCTCGCATTAGCAGCTTAAAGCTGTCCTTTACTTGTCCATTAAAATGCTCAACCATCCTATGTCGGAAGCTGTCCCAGACACGGGTAGAGTTGGGGTACAGCTGCTACCC
>VBSM01000413.1:20964743-20980113 GCA_008086735.1 Cheirogaleus medius
TCTTTGTTTGTCTCTTTATTTCTAATCCTCACCCCCAAACTCTAGGTGCCGCACCTCGCCGGCTGGCTCCGGCAATCCTATGGCTTGGGGGTAATATGGAGCATGGCCATTTCATGGTATGGCCCATGATTGGGCCCACTGATATGTAGCTTGAGATGCAAATCTGGGGCCATTATCAGATAAGGACATGCTCAGGGAACCTGAATAGGAAATAAATGTGGTCTTTTAGGACTTGGATAATTTGTCCCAGTTAGTGGAATGTAGAGGGATGACTATGTCAGTTCTAGAAAATGTGGCAACTGCAATCAGGATAAAAGGATACAGTGAAAGCCGCTGGATAGTAGTCAAGTACCAATATGATCTGTCTGTCAAGAATGTCCTGCACATGGCTCAAGACACCTGCCCCGGGACTGTAGTTAAAGCCTTCACTAGAGTCTGCCAGGTGGGACAAGTTTTCCATGCTAGTTCAGCATTTTCTGATGACAGTAGTAGTCTGTGCATGAGGCCTAGCCTAGGACGTTATCAGAATTCTCATGGGCCATCCTTTCATGGATCTAGCAGCTGTGAATCTAAAGGTGTATTGAAACCTATTCCACATAGAGGCAAATTGATCCTGATCATTCAAGTGGAGGAAGTTGCCAGAAAGGGCATTTGCAATAACAGTTGCTGCATACCAAGCTCTCCCAGTTTGGGCAATAGCCTCTATGACAGTCGCAATGCACTGCCAGTGCCAAGGGCAGAAGGACGGTGTTGTGCTGCCTATAATCAGTGGTGGGTCTCCAGGCACTCTAGGCATTACACTGAGCCAGACAGGACTACTGAATGGAGAATAAGGTAGAAGAGGTAAGGTAATAGCTTTTCATATCAAAGGCATTTTAGTAAATCATTATTATAATTATAATAAGTTAAATCACATTAATTGTGTATAACTATGTTTTTACTCCAATTTAATAGTTCACATCTTCTTGTGATTTTTGGAGGGGGGTGGTTTCTTTCTTTTCTTTTCTTTTCTTTTCTTTTCTTTTCTTTTCTTGAGACAGAACCTCTGTCACTCCAGCTAGAGTGCAATGGCATCATCATAGCTCACTGTAACCTCAAACTTCTGGGCTCAAGTGAACCTCCTGCCTCAGCCTCTTGAGTAGCTGGGACTACAGGTGTGTGCCACCACACCCAGATAATTTTTTCTATTTTTAGTAGAGACAGGGTCCCACTCTTCCTCAGGTTGGTCTAGAACTCCTGACCTGAAGCGATCCTCCTGCCTTGGTTTCCCAGAGTGCTAGGATTACAGGCATGAGCCATCATGCCTGGTCTTCTTGTGATTTTAATTCAATGAAAATGCCTCTAATGCTAATGAAAAGTTTTCAGAGTGTACTTTAAGAGCAAGTTATTTCATTTTCTGGCAATGAAGTAGTGGACATTTGAATTTGAGTGAGCTTAATCAGTAAAGAATGTGCTGGCGTTGGAAGATATAGGGACACTTACACAGCACAGCAGCAACCCAAGGAGCTGAGTAAGAAGACATGCTTTTATCAGGTCATGGTACAATCAAATAAACGGTGAATATTATTATTAATATTTCATTAGTGTAAGTGACATTTTTCTTCGGTCAGCAAAAATAAGTATTTTTTAAATATATGAAAAAATTTTGGTGACTTATTCTTAGATTAAAATATATTTCTCAGATATAAACCAACCTGTTAACCAACCAAGCAACAACAAAGTTAGACAAAATTTAGTTCTTTCTAATGAAAGAGATAAAACACACATACATGTATATAACACACACACATTCACATATACACTCTAACATACTCATAACTCATACCCACAAAAACATTATCATATGCATAAACACACTTAACAGTGAAATACTCACACTATGCACAAAGGCCTATGTCTTTTCATTGAGCATGCTGTGAGGAACTCATTTCAATAATCCATAATGAAATATTTTTATGGAAAATTGAATTATTATTAAAAATATACTTATTTACATAAAATTGACATTCTTTTTGTATGAAAAAGCTACAATATAGATGAAATGATGTTCAAAGATTTCTTACAGAATTTTTTTAATATAATGGTTTGAATTTTTCATTAAGTGGCCTATTCTAAACAGCATAATGTCCAACATACAAACAATGGTTCCTCTTATAATAAAACAGAAGAAAAATAAGTGAATTATATATAATACTTTTAAGTACAGATATTTTTCAGAGGCTTTTCAGCCTAATGTACATCTAAGTGTAAGGGCCGTAATTATGTGCTCAACAATAAAATCTTTTACATAAAGCAAACACTAATGGTCAAATATTACTACTACAACATTTAAAATCAATAAATATTGTAGTAATCGTTTCAGGCACTTCATTTAATCCCTTTCATAGAAACATGTTTGTTTACAAAAGGATATTTATTTGTAGCATTCCTTAAAAAGCCATACAAACAATGCATAAAGTACAAAAATTAGAAAAACATATAACCTGTTTAGATAATAAAACATGATAGAGTAGTCAGCTCCACACTATAGCTACATTGGAAAATATTGATTAGGATGAAAAAACACGTACTCTGATTTAGAACCAAGAACAGATGCGGCTGGCACGTTGTTACTGAAACAACTGTTACTAAATACAAAACCCCTTGCTTGGGAGACTTTTAATGTATGAGGGGAAACTACTGGTTATAAAGAAGTAAAACATTGGAATGCTCAAACTGAAAGAAAAGTAAAACTGAAGTAAATATCCAAGTAGAAGAGAATTTCAAAATTTTAAAAAACATTTTAAAGTCTAGTTTGATTTATTAAAAAAAAAACAACTCAGTATTTATCGACGTAACAGAAATGGCGCCACAAAGGCTGCTGCCTCGGCATTGAAGTAGAACACCCATTCAAATGGCCTAAGCCGGTAGCCAGAGATAAGAACTGAGAGGCAGCTCTCTTACCTAACAAATCCCGGGTGTTCACTTCTGCCATATCTTTTAAATGGACCATTCACGTATTTGCCCAAGAACTCACCATAACCTTCGCCCTACTTCCTTGATGTGCGTGCGCATGCGCTCTCTCTCTTTCCGGCTCTGCCTGCCCGACTCATTTCTACCTCCCATCACTCAGGAACAGAGGATTGCCCTCATTCTTTGAGCCCTCTCTGCTCAGGGTAAGTAAAAATCTTGAACTTGTTTCCTATTGTGCTGGTGGTATTGAATTTGGGCCATCCATCTGAAGAACCAGGGGCTGTCCCAGGGTGGGTTTTCCCTGGACATGGGGGTGGGGGGCACAAAGTCAGGCTTTCCCATGCCTGAGCTATGGTCTGACAGGCATAAGCTAGACACAAGTCAGACAAAAGCCACAAGGTGTCTGCCAATTTAAGCAAGTTTCCTGGTGAAAGACACCTGGGTCACTGGTCGCTAGGCATTAGCTTGTCCTCAAGGTAAAAGAAGTATCCGGTGAAAGGCACACTGTAAACACCCAGGCCCAGCTCCCATTTTTCTCCCATTAGAGCAGGGTTGCCAGCTGCTCGGTACTGGAACCCCAATTATCTTGGGGTTCTCAAAACAATTGAATACTAAGAGAGAAAATATGCATGGGGAGAATGAAAGGAAAAATGTCTTACCATCAGTTTAATACTGTCTTCAAGTAGCTTGCTGTTGGGAAAGACATTCCATGAGAGTACCCTAATGACAATAACAAAAGAGCAATTAAAGAATTAAGAGAGACAAATTCCCAGAGGGCTTTCAAAGCTAAAGATCACATCTTAAAGGATCTGGAAGGCCTTCAGAAAGTAGATATTAAATTGAAAACTATGAAGGACCTGAGATTTTACTGTATTTGCAAGTTAACAAGTGAGCCTGCCAAAGTTTGAGATACATATACTGAGAAAACCTAAGAACTCTGGATCAAAGATAAAGACAAGTAATAATTCATGATAAAAGCAGCACCCAGAGCATTATCTTGCACTCGTTCTCTAAGCCCCGATTCCCACACAGTGACACAGAAATGGATGATGCCTATATATGCAGCGAGATGAATTACAAGACAGGAACTCAGAAGTTAGCAAATGCTAATAACCTACTCATTTTCCCCTCCAGTGAGAGAGATTCCTTATTTTCACCCTGAAAGTTAAGTAAGTCTCCTCTTCTCTGGAAAGGAGATTTTACTCTCCTGATTGGTTACTGGGAGAAGTTCTCTATCTTTGTCCTGTGATGTGGAGACACTATTTCTAGCTTCCAAAAAAAGATTTTTAGTACGTTTTGCTACGAGGACCCAAGCCATATAGAAACATGAAATATTCATGAAGTATTGTCTCCCCAAATAGACAGATGTTGAATTGGCTAAAAAAAGAGAGAAAAAAATTTGGAAATCATCTTTAGATGGAAGAGATCCTTTGAACCAAAATATCCAGTAATACAAGACAGGAATGTGACTATTCAATTCATATAAAATTGAATTGGGGGCGCTAGTAGAAGAGGAAGAGAGGTAGCTGGGACATGAAAAGTTAAGGGGAGAAGGAGGGTTTATGCTTGGGCTGATAAACCCGTCTTGGCCTAGTGGCTCTGCTATGTCATATGGCTTCAGATATGAATAAATTGAACATGGGCCGCTGCTAAAACATCAGATATAAATGTGAAAAGTCTAGTAGTTACTTAAAATGTCAGTCTGCAGTTTGAAGAATGATTAGGACTTGAGACACAATTAGAACCCTTCACTTAGGGCTCATAATTTCATCTCTGGCAGTCGATCATGATGTTCTTGAAGCAAAAATTGTATATATCAAGGCCCATTAGATAATATGATAGTAAATTGGAGACCTGATTGACAACAATAAGGCTGCTGCTTGTGAGTGAGGAACATGTGTTATAGTCAGTGAAATCCCCGAGCATGATGTGACTGCTCTAATCTTTTGCCACACGACATGCTTCCTGAACACAAAAGACACTGTGCCAGAACACAGCAAAGGAAATGAGATCTCAATGCTGGAGGAAACTCTGTGGAAAGGGGAGGCACATTTTTATCTGAAATATTTTTTCATCTCTGTCAGAGCACAGTATTGTTCATCCATGGTAAGAGGGGTTCACTATGATGAACTTGATACCAGGTAGCTCTCTGCCTCCCTGTCATGAACTCAGTGTTAGATTTTGTTCTTGGAAAATTGTGTATTTATTTAACTGTGTTGGTAGGCAAAATGGTCTCAGTGAGAGGAAGTCCATTACTGATTCCAGACAAAGGCTCCATCCCTCCCGCCAAAGTCATGTTATATATGATGGGTCATCTTGTCTGCAATTACAGAGAAGAGAGTCTTCTCCACAGGGGATGTCCTCTGGTGGACATGTGTAGATATATGTGACACTCTGCCTATTCCTAGAGGCCCATCAACATGCCTTTTCTCAGACATTTTTGTCACCAACTTTTCAGTTTTGTTCCTTTAAAATTCTGTCCAGTTAATTATTGGCTTTCTACTAACTAATAGGCATTGACTATTTGAGGATAGATATTGAAATTAATATTTGGTGAGTTCCTTCTTTAACTCTGTCACTGTATTAGAACTTTTCATGAAATACTATAGTTTATCCTCATAAATATCCCATGGGATACAAGGAAAATGATTTCCTATTTTTATATAAGAGAAAATTAAATTTCAAGATAATTGAATATCTTACTAAGGCCACACATTTAATAAAGGGTACAAACAGAATCTAAATCAAGTTCTGACTCCAAGTACCATATTTCTTTTACAACCAACTTCCTTTGAGTCAGATGAAACTGACCCATTAAACTCATATTGTGTGTGCATGTGTATATATGCATGTGTTCTGGTACACATAGAAGCAGGCTTATACATATTAAATGCATTAAGAACATGCCATTTTGCTACAGTCCTCCTGCTATCATTTTTTCTTTGAATTTCCTCTTAGAGAATAAAAACATTGTCTAATTCCACTGATACTTCTGGATCCTCATTGGCTCTGGGTACATGAGTATAAATACGAACATAATCCTAAACATCACACTACTTAATATCTTGCCCCTTGGATCCCTCAAAATATTTTCCTCTTAAGTTTTAACTGTTTTCAAAATCAAATTATCTGTTTAGCTTAATAGTTTAAAAACTATTTTCTTTTCACTATCTTCATTCCATCACTTAATTTTTATTTAAACTATCATTGCTTTCTTATAATATATATATTTACCTCGAAACTAAATGTCAGCTTTCTCGTTTAGAAACTATAATAATGCCTAATGCATAATAGCTTGTTCAAGTACTGTAGAGTCTAAAAAAGATGAATAAACAAACAATTATAATAAGAAATTATTAATATAAATGCAGAGCTAGGGCTAAATACAAGTGGTTAGGTCTAAGAACTTAAATGAGTAGAAATCTGTACTGAAGCACAGCCAATCTGTACACTATTGACTTTTGTTGTATTCTCTTTAGTTCACTCCTGATTAACCGTTACTACTTGCTCAGGTCCAGTGAGAAAGAACACTTACACATACAACAAGTTACAAGAAGTGAGTTTATTACTTACAGATTGGCAGCAAGGGACAACAGTAGCCTAGGATTCATGGCGAGCTGGTCCCCAAGGCTCACAAAAGCTCCCCGGGGCAGATGGAGTCTTGTCTAGATATGCTCCATTGCACCACAGCTGAGGAGCCTCGGAAAGTAGCTGCCCTGGCATTTATAGCAGGGGCAATGTGATCCATCGGGCTGAAGCATTGAAGGGCATCCTGTTCTGGGAGGGACTGAAACAGAGCCTGGGCTATTCTAGCCAGGTCCTCCCTGTCTCAGGATGTTGCATTACGAACACACTCTACAGTTATTCTGCAGGGGTCCTCAAACTTTTTAAACAGGGGCCAGTTCACTGTTCCTCAGACCGTTGGAGGGCCGGACTATAGTTTTAAAAAAACTATGAACAAATTCCTATGCACACTGCACATACCTTATTTTGAAGTAAAAAAACAAATGGGCAAAAACACCCACATGTGGCCCGCAGGCCGTAGTTTGAGGACGCCTGTAAGGAGAAAGAACTGGGTTGGTCCAACGCCACCTGGAGAACTGTCCTGCAGTAACCATATTCTTATTCACTAAACAAATAGGTGTGTATATAGCATGTACTATATATATATGCCAGACTAGGAACAAACAGCAACACAGTCTGTCTGTGCCCTCAGTAAACTTACAATCTTATTTACAATCATCAGCAATAGAGAAAACTACATGAGCTTACATGTTGGAGGCTCTTAGTCTTTCTGCAAAATATTGACTTTATTATTCCAAAAAATGAAATTAGCATAAATTCTCTTCCAGTTGAAATCATATTTGGATCTCCAGATATACAAAGGTAGACTGTATTTTATATTATCTCAGATTTATCTTCTTGGGGCATTTTACCTGTTGACTATACAGTACTCCATGTAATTCCTGGAAGAAAATCAAGATTTCTCTTTTCTCTCATTCTCTTCCTAACAACTTCTCTACACCCCCGTTCTTATTTTTTTTTTTTTTTATCTAAAAAGCTCCTACTCAATGTTAAATGTCAAATTAAACAAAAATTCCTCGACATCACACATCCGTAATAGCACAGCAGTCAAGTGTTGACACTTTAGACTTATATTCTCCTTCTTCTCACCTTGCATATTTTAAGTTCTAGCAAATGCAATTGGTTTGAGGTCACCATTCACTTTTCTAAAAATTTCATACTGATCAAATCTCCAATAAACCAACTCCTTTGAATATAGAAGTTACATGGAGTCAGAGCTCTCTAGCTAACATAATGAAAATTTATTGGCCATAGAGTGAGCATCATACCCATAAATGTCACCCAATAGACCAAATTTGTCACAGATAGTGCTACTGTCTTCTTTAGTTTCCTCCTAATTGCTCTCATCACCCATCATGCCAAACCTTTGTAAAAGATAGGGGATGATTTCTTTTGCTTATTTCAAGAGATACTTCTTTCTTGCCATTTCATGTTTTGTAACACCAACTATGGATCATGGGCAACCTTATAATTACTCTATGCTTCACATCAATACTTTAAAATTAACTAGATTTTCTATTCTTAAATGGCTTGATACTCAAATTTGGCTCCTTTCAAAAAAATTTTTTTTAACCTTAACAAAGGCATTCATGTAATATTTTTAGTATATTTTTTTTAACCAGTACAAGAGGAAACAAATCATAACAGAGCAATTTGACACGTGACATAATACTTTAAGAAAATGGTGTTAAACACTTAGAGAATAGAGAGAGAAAAATTACTCTGAAGTTTTCTGTTAGGCTGAATTTATTCCAATCGTGTTTGAATACTAGCCATCTTTATGATTACTATTCGGTTTTTGTCAGATCATACCTCTTCAACCTTAAGCTGCTAATATTCCTTATAGACCCTGTTCTTTCATATGAAATTTTCCTTCAGCACAGACTGAACGTATCCTATCTTTTGCTCCATTTTCTTCAAGCTATATGTTCATCATCTTTAAGATTCAGATTCAATCACATCCTCATAAAACCTTATTTTCTCACAGGTTGATTTGGCTGTGCAACTAATATTTATGGGTTGTCAGCTATGTGATAGGCATTGTGCTACATCTTGGGGAAATAAATACAAAAATACAGACTGTGCCCTAAAGGAGCAAAGGAAGTAGTAATCATAATGCCATATGCTAAATAAATTCAGTGACAAGCTTAACATGGGATAGAACAGAAAAAAGCAAAAAGAAAAATAAAAGGTTTTTATTCTTCCTCTATCAAATAATATTTTAATAACTTGTTTAAAATCTCTGCATATGGCACAAGCAATATATTTTATATGCCCAGCTTTGCACAGCTGTTGGTCATTAAATATGTGTATAATAAAGAAGGAAATGAAAACTGAATCATTATATCGGTAGAAGCACTGGAAGAGTAACAAGATAACTTATCAGGGATATTGTAGAGAAGACCTTTCTAGAGAATAGAGTTTTAAATTAGTTGATTTCTGTTTTTTGGTTTTTTTTACAAGTGTAACAATTCATGGTTTTATTTCTGAATTAATGTTTTCCAGGTAAATTCATTTTAATTGCCCACATTGAAAATTGTCTGACAACTGTTTGCACTTAGATTCAACTTGTCAGATCTCCATAAATATTCTCAAAGCTTATCAGTTCCATGGAAGTATAGAAAATACAAAAGTCATAAGAAACTTTGTTTTTATGAGGTTTGTCACTATGTATTAGAGCTGGAAGATCAAATAAAGATTGAGTATAGTTATTGCCAGCTATGGTTTGAATGTGTCCGCAAAAGGCATGTGTTAGAAACTTAGCCCCAGATGCAATAGTGTTGGGAGGTGGGATCTAATTAGAAGTGATTAGGCCATGAGAGCAGAGTGAATGAATTAATGCTGTTACTGAAAAGAGTTTGTGCCTTATAAAAGGACAAGTTTGGTCCCTGTTTGCTTCTCCTTTTTCTCATACTCTTTTGCCCTTCTGCCTTCCTCCATGGGTTGATACAGGAGTAAGGCCCTTGCCAGGTGCCAGTCCCTTTATCCTGGAGTTCCCAGCTTCTAGAACCATGAGCCAATAAACTTCTATCCATTATAAATGACCTAATCTCACATATTTTTGTTATATCAGCACAAAATCGACTTAGACTTAGCATCTTACTTAAGCCCCCTCCCAAAGATCCATGCATGGCAGAAGTTTATGTATTGTCAAGTTGCAGCTCAAACGCTATCTCCTTCATAAAATATTTTTAGAAATTTCAATCATATTTGATCTCAGCTTTCTGTGTTATCAGTACAAATTATAGGAGATGCTATAGACTATAAACATAATCATTACAATTGTATTTTATTAAGTGTGCTGTGTTCTCATATCTCTGTCCTCCTACAGTGGAAGCTTCCTGGGTGTATGTCTAATTTGGTTGAGTTTCCCTTTATCCCATAGTTTTTCATACAGGTTAATTTATTTGGGACTAAAGCAATTGCATAATTTATTCAGGACAGAATAATATGTATGCTCATCTAAAATCATTTTGATACCCTCTCAGAAAAGACAAAAGTAAATATGAAAATAAAAATAATATCTATAATTATAAAAATGTTGAATCTTATCCATAAAGTAGCAAATTATAAAGCAAATGTATGAAGAGTGTCTATCTGCAAAAAAAGAGACTATAGGATGAAAAGAATTTTCATGATGATATTGTTTCACTCAACTCCACTGTCACTATCACTCGACAAAGAAGAAATTTCTCAACCAAATCACTCAACATGGTTAGCATTTGGACCTATGCATTTTGATTCCATACTGATTTTTCTTTCTAGTAAACAGAATCAAGATTGAGAGGAGACCTATAAGAACTATCACTCTTTAGGTTAAATAGCAAATAATAGTAATACTCCAAAGAATAATGAATGTTTACAACATTGGTAAGGGAAACATTGTTGGATGAATATGCAATAGTAATTTATTAATTTATAATGGGGCTATTTGGACATCATTTTAACTTCAGAGTCTAGCATCACCTCACAAATGCATAATTTATAGTTATAACACAAAAATTGATGAACTAGTATTCTAAGTTTAACATAGACATCTTTAAATTCAGAATGTATAATTCAAAGACAGAAAGAAGTAAAAACAAATTTTGTGGTAAAAAATAATAAAGCTATATTGATGATTGTAGCTCTCAAGGTAATAAGTTTCAATTGCTATGCCTTGAAGTTAGACATGAACAAAGTAAAAAGTGTGACATACGGCTTTCTAAGTTTTGTTTTTCATTGTAAGATATGGTAAACATTCATAATAATCATATTTCATACTGGTCTTAGTATATAGTTATTTCTTGAATCTTATATAATCCTACAGTCTTATATAACCAGACACAGTATGAGTTTACATGTTATTATTTTGAAAAATTGGACTTGTCAGCAAAAGATTTATAACTTGTAGGCAACTCTACTGATGAGGTATAAATAAATAGTTCTCTACCTTTCATATAGAGATCTCTTGCCATTCATGAAGGGTAGATTATAGAAATTTCCATGAATGATAGAACTGAGGAATGTCATTATTTAAGTACATATTATATAAGGAGGATCCCCAAACACAGAAATACAATACTTGCAAAAACACATTCGATAATAATAAATGTATAATGATATATACCAAAGCAATAAACATGTGGTGAAATACTGTAGGGACACATAAAATAGATAAATCTTAACAGTAAAGCCTTTCTCCTGTATTTGGAAAGAGAGCTATCAGACAATAAGAGAGTCAGTACAGTTCTGCCTCAACTATCTGAAAATATTAATAATATAGCTATTAATGTTACATTATATAGGGCACATTTTATTTGAAATCTTAAATGGTTTAACAGTGACATTAAATAGATTTGTATATGATTTATCAAAATTGATTGATGCATTAAGTTTCTTTTAGTTAATATCTATGCTGCACATGGATAGTTTCTTTTGTGACATATAATTCAAATATACATGTATTGAATTGTTTTTACTTCCTTTTAATTACTAGATTTCAAATCAAAATAGACTTAACATTTGCTGCAATGAAAACTCCACTGCTTTCTAATTTCTCCTAATGTCATTTAATACGGGAATTTTCAAAACATACATATTGCACCATTACTACATTTACTAAGTGTCTTAACATATTTCTCACTGATGTCTATGGAGGCATTGATGTTCTTGAGCCAAGTCTCATTGATAGCACAGTTGTATTAGTTCAGTGTTCCCCATACAACATTTTTCATGAAGCCCCATAAAGAGCTTGGAATAGTCTAGTCTTCATTTCATAGTCATCACTGGGAAACTTCTCCTCTATGTACTCAGTGGGGCTTGGTGCATCAAAATACCATCCCACTGAGGTCGTGACACTCTACTGAAGAGTTGGGTAAGCTACAACAGGGCATCTGCAGCTCCTTCCCAGATCTTCACTGAGTTAGCCAGGACTACGGTGCTGTTGGCGTACACTGTGGTGTTAGGGATGCTGGTGTAGTTTACGACGGGCAGGACAAGAGAGTCACTGTGGTCTGTGATACAACAAGCTCTAGGGTGACAGGTCCAACATTTTGTCAGGTTACCCAGTGTGGCCACAGTTTGGGAGAGTCTAGTGAAGGTGTTAGACTTCCAGGCCTCTGCTGCCATGTCCTTGGGAAAAAGCAGGTTGACAGTTAAGTGCCCTACCCTCCACCCTTCCTGGAGTCTCAGGTGTTCCTATTAGACAGAGGCTGGGCTAAATTGGAATGACGATCCAGTCTTTCTGCCCCTATCCTGAGAATATATATCATCTGCTGGCACATATTTTCCTTGTTCTTCAGCCAGACCTTTTGTCCTCAGTCTTCTAGCCCAGGAAAGGAGGTGACATCTTGTACAAACTCGACATATCTGATAACATTGCCCACCCAACTGGAACTAACAGATGTCCCTAGCACCACTAGAGGGACCTAGCACCTGGCATTCCTTGGTTCTACCTCATCCCTGTGGAGTTCCATGGAGAAAGACACCAAGGTGGGCATAGCCTCCATATTACAGTCAAGAGAACCTGTAAGGGGGACTGTGGCAGCAGGTGACACAAATCACTCTCAGTATGTGTACATGGAAGAGAAAAAGAAGAAAGAAAGGTTGAGAACATTGAGATTGGAATTTTACAGGCATACCCTAATTAGTGTCCATATTGCTTTAGTTAGAGAATGGGTGTTGCTCTACTCATGCTATCTTGATGTCCTTTCTGAAGTTGCTGTGTGAGTCAGATGTTCATCATTCAAAGGTTCTTTTGGCCAGCAGATGACAGCGTGTATGGAAAGTCCACTGTATTTCATGAGTGCACCCATTTTCATGTTGTTTGGGAAGTGAAGGGTGTTCCTTGGTCAGAGTGAAGTCATGTGTGGTATACAAAACATGGGCCTTTTACTCTTAAGAGTGGCTATCATAGTCTCAGCCTCCACATGAGTGGCATTTATTTGTCCCTCTCAGGTAGCAAGCTGTTGCCATAGCTCTTGTCCCAACACAGAAGCTCTTTTAATTGTCCAGTCACTCAGTTGCCATTCCTGACCAGATGGCTAGGCTGTTGGCAATGGCCCATGAGTTGGTGAAAATGTAGCCAGATATGGTGGTAGGGGTGGCCTGCATGGCCATCAATATTGCATGTAGTTTGGTCTATTGGGCAGAACATCCACATACAGCCTCAGTCAAAAGATGACCACCCACTGGCCAGATGGTGGCCACAACTCAAGGGCCCCCATTTGCTTGTTTTGCAGAGTCAACCATGCCATACTGTCAGTAGGCTTATCTCTGAGTCTTGGGTTCCAGGTAGCCAGAGAAAGAGCCACAGCATCCCCTGTGTGTTTTTTGGTTTCTTCTGAGAAGCTGATTAACCCCTGGGGCACAGGCAGGGTCTAATCTTCTGAATGCACCATTTCCGTTTGATAACTGAGCTCTGTTGAGCCTGTCCAGTCTTATTGGTAGGGTTTGTAAGCACCCAAATGAGAATGGGTACTTTACGTCACAGTGTCACATGTGATACTTCAGCCATAAGATGCTTAGTCTCATCAGTGTCAAATATCAAATAAGGAATTACCATTCAAAAGGGATATGTCTCATGGGTGCCTCAGGCAACTTATGTGTCCAAAATTGGAGAGGCTTTGCACCCCAGTGGAAGTTTTCTGTTGTCACAGACTCCAATCAGCAGACATGGGGATTGAAGACACCTGTAATTTTACCCAGCTAGCAGTTTCTAAAGGTTTGAAAGGCAATACCTAGACTATGGCTTATTGAATGGCTTTCAAGGCCTGCTATTGCAAAGTTGATGGCATTGCTGGTCCTCTTGCTTAAGGAGGCCAAAAGAACCCCCAAGTTGGGTAATGCTGTGCCCAGTACTCAAAGAGGCCTACCAGCTGTTGAAACTTTAGCTAGAGCTAAATATTTTTGTTTGATTGTATCTGAAATACTTTCTGGCTTTTCATCCAAGTGGTCTTGGCCTTGAACCTGCAACTGTTTATTGTTAGTTTCCATGACCTGAAGGCCTTTTTGAACAGCCAGATTGGGCTGTTACCTTACGACAGGGAAGTTAGTAGTGAGTCATGAATTGACAAGATAATATCCTTTGCTCCACTAGTATACCATACTACTTTTGTCTGGGTAACTTAGGTGGTGGACCAGAGTGGGAATGCCCCCTGTTATGGCCCAGATTCTCAGCTGTTGGGGGCATACCTTCGGGACATGTGCCACAAGCAGCCAATATCTCAATGTCCACTACACACTCAGCAGTGCGTTGAGTGGCCCAAAAGACCCCACAAAGGCCCAAAAGGCCCCTGAAATGGCCCAAAGGGTCCCACACACTAGCAGATGAGCACCACAAGCAGATAAACAGGATGGGTCATGCATTTGTCCCCTAATATCACATGTCATCAGTTCAGTTTTTCCCCTAGGAGGGCCTGGGAATATTGTCATGTGGGATCCAGTGTTCAAGAACCACATAAATACCTGAATTCCCCTCCTTTTCCCTTTTATCTTGGCAGGAGTATAGGGCCATTGGCCTCTGGTGGGAACCCAGAGATCTTGGCCCCTTTTCTAACTGTGCCGTCCAGCCCAAGACATTTGGGTCTGCAGTGTCACTTTATCCAACAAATTCACCAGCCAGGCTTCATGAGACTTTCCTGGTCTTTCTTTATATCTGCTCTTTAAACAAGAGTCTCCTCTTCTGTAGGACTGCATTACTCCTGCTGGTTCACTCTCAGATGCCTCAAGGACTGTCTGAGGAACTCTTTCCCTTCCCTCTCAGGTGCCTGAACATCCATAGGCTACCTACTTCCCCAGCTCTCTTGCCACAAGAATGAGTGATCACATAGTGCCCAACAACCAGGGATCGTGAACCAAGTTCCTGTTTCCACATTGATTTCTCTCTTCCTCAATCCATGCAGCCAGCTCGCTCACATCAGTGGGGATAGGGGAGTGAGGAGGGGTGACTTATGTTCCATTTATCACCCATCTTTCCCCATAAAAAATCCATCTGCATATCCAGCTCCTGTGCCTCCAGGCCAATGTCTCTACCCTGGGCCGTGTACTGGAGGGTGGACTGCAGGACAGTTTTATGGGTATCCTTGAAT
Source organism: Cheirogaleus medius (assembly GCA_008086735.1). NCBI lineage: Eukaryota > Metazoa > Chordata > Mammalia > Primates > Cheirogaleidae > Cheirogaleus > Cheirogaleus medius. Next base: position 20,979,851 of record VBSM01000413.1, read on the forward strand.
TGACCCACTTATACCCCCTTTCTTGCTTGTAGTTCTCAAGAATAAGTATAGAATATAAAACTCATACACCGCAAGTTACATGAAGTGGACTGTTTGCTTACAGATAGGAAGCAAGGGACCCCCAAAAGCCCAGGATACATTGTGAGCTTGTCCTCCAAGGCTTAAGAAAGCTGTTTGACATGAAGGGAGTGTCGTTGTATGTGCTCCTTTGCACCACAGCTGAGGGATGCTGAAAGGTAGCCTGCAAATCTCTTTTTTTTTTA
>VBSM01000413.1:20980213-21074608 GCA_008086735.1 Cheirogaleus medius
AATCTCCCAGCCAAGGAGACCCTGCACAGTTCCCTGTAGATTTCTAATTGCTCTGTGCTCCTGCCTCCCCTCCGAACTGCCTGACCGCTCGTGTTACCTCTTCACGCTGACTTCAGGCACTTCCCTGCTTGCGTGGGTGTGGAAGTCGGTGAAGGAGAAGTCGTCCCGCTGTGGCACAAAACACACAGTCCCGTTTGGATAGCCGCTGAGCACGGCCAGCTTGCACTCCAAACATCACTTTCCTCCTTTTCCCAGCACTGCTGCCCCTCGAAGCTTCTCTGTAGTTCCGTGAAGCCGATCCTGTGGGAGAACTACCCCCTCATGTGATTCAGGTCGCCTTCTTCACCTCCCATTCTGAGAGCAGAGAGCCAGAAGTTTATCCCTAATCCGCCATTTTTGACAATCTGCAAATCTTTTTTAACCCATAAACGGTGCCTCATTGTCCTAAGAAAATGTCATAACTCCCTAATATGGCATACAAATATGTCATAATCTCATTTTTTGTTATATTTATGGGTTTTTACATCACTGTATCCTTCATCCTCTGAATTAATCTTGCTTGGATAACTTCTACTCGTTCTTGATGCCTAGTATTAGCCATTTCTTTCTGAAGTCTTTTCTGTCATCTAGCACTTGCTCAGATGTCCTTTCTCTGTGCTCCTCTAGAACTTGTTCTCATTTCATAGTAGCATTTGCCACATTCTGTTATTATTTTTTACAGTCATGTGTCCCTTAATAACAGGGATATGTTCTAAGAAATACATCCTTAGCTGATTTTGTCATTGTGTGAACACTGTAGAGTGCACTTACACAAACCTAGAGGGTATAGCCTACTACACACCCAGGCTATATGGCATGGCCTATTGCCCCCAGGCTACAAACCTGTACAACATGATACTGCACTGAATATTGTAGGTAATTATAACACAATGGGAAGTATTTCACATCTAAACATTAAAGGTACAGTAAAAATGTAATAAAAAGATAAAATATAGTATGCCTATATAGGGCACTTACCATGAATGGAACTTGCAGGACTGGAAGTCGCTCTGCATGAGTCAGTGAGTGAATTGTGAATGAATGTGAAGACCTAGGACTTTACTGTGCACTACTGTAGACTGTATAAACACTGTACACTTATGCAACACTAAATTTATAAAACAATATTTTTCAATAATAACCTTAGCTGACAGTAACTTTTTTACTTTATAAACTTTTTAATTTTTTTTTTAATTTTTGACTCTTTTGTAATAACACTTAGTTTAAAACACACTTTGTACAGAATATTTTCTTTGTTTATATCCTTATTCTATAAGATTTTTTTCTATTAAATTTATTTATTTATTTTACTTTTTAAACATTTTTGTTAAAAACTAAGGCACATTCACACGCTCTAGGCCTACACAGAATCAGGATCATCAGTATCACTATCTTCCACCTCCACATCTTGTCTCACTGGAAGGTCTTTAGGGGTAATAGCTCACATGGAACTGTGACCTCTTATGACAACAATGGCTTCTTCTGGATACATCCTGAAGGACCTGCCTGAGGCTGTTTTACAATTAACTTTTTTGTACATAAGAAGAGATGCACTCTAAAATAAAGATAAAAAATATAGTAGATTAAATACATAAACCAGTAACATAGTCTTTTATTTATCATTACCAAATATTGTGTAATATACATAATTATATGTGCTATACTTTCTATACAGCACAGTAGGTGTGTTTACACCACACCACCAGAAACCTATGAGTAATGTGTCGTATTACAACATTAAGACAACTACAGTGTCACTGGGTGATAGGAATTTTTCAGATCTATCATAATCTTGTGGAACCACCATTATATATGCAGTCTGTTATTCACCAAAGCTTTGTTATGTGGTGCATGACTGCATTTACCTAAATTCTACTGGACCATGAGTTTCTTCAGGGCAAGATTACTATCTTATTCACTGCTTTATCTCCAATACTAGCTCAGTGTCACCCATAAATAGTTACTCAGAACTATTTGCTTAATTGAGTGAATTAATTTGGGATGATCTATGGAATAACAAACTCATTAAATCTATAAATAAGAGGGAATTTTGACATATGTACAAATTTTATCATATTGTTATGTTTCCTTATGTCTGACAATAACCTATGTATCCTAGGTAAGGTAGAACTAGAAGACTGTAAATAAACTCAAACATATATAAAGGTTAAAAAAGAGATAAATTATTAATATGTTATATTTATTATTTTTTAGTGGTTTTTTTTGTTTTCTCATATAAAGTCTAAAATGGCTGTACCTGTAAGTGGCAACCCAAAGAGCAAGGGAATTCCATACTTTAGGCCTACCATCTTCAACATGTGGTTTTTAAGGTTGTTATGCTTATCTGAATTAAGCTGACTGGAGAGAAATTATGGAGTGTGCACATGGAAAGTTTTTAAAGGCCAGTCCTAGAAGTGGTTCACATTAATTCTGCTTATACCATATTGCCTATGGTATAATTGCATCCAAATGCAAAGGAGGCTAGCAGATATACTTTAGCTGGATCTTGAAGAAAAGGAAGTGGGTTTAGTAAACACATATCCTGTCTCCGCAACAGTCAATCAATCTCGTATTTTCAAAGACGATAAATCAAATTTCTGTCCAGTTACCGTATTCAATTCTATGTTCAAGATCTCTAGGTAATCCATTTGGTATTGGTGAGTCCCTCATTGTTTGACAATCTATAAACCAAAATATATTTCATTTGTTTTTTTACATCTCAGTTTATATAACTGGGGAGAAGGGGCTGAATTACCTGAATAAAAGTTCCCATTTGGCAAAGTGGAGAATGAGAAACACATTGAATCACTTTTCCAGAACACTAATAAAATGCTCTAGTCCAGGCATTGCAGGAACTCCTACCTTGACTGCTGGAAAAACATCTTAATGAGACCCTCCCTAATTTTCCTCTTCATTCATTGTTCTTTGACCCTTTTGTTTGTTTTCTGAGATATTCTTCTTTGTTTGTTACCCTTTATAGGTATATCTGAAATGAATGTAATTTGGAAGAAAAATTACCTATTTGGTGGTATAGAATTTTTGATAGCGTTCTTCCTACTTGTGCAACTCCAAGGATTGATGTAAAAAAGTCAAAAAGCATTATATTCTGGATTTGTTGTTCCTTTGACAAAACAATCCCCTCAAAAAATGTGGTAGGTTTCTGATCTGTTTACTTGCAGGCATCTCAATGTGCCAGTAAAATCACACGAAGTTTTCTCTGTACATACTCCTCAGGTCTGCTTTATTGATTTGATTCATGAATATTTTCTTCCCACTTAATTTTGGCTAACTTGAGGTAGACTGAAGAAGAATATTCTGGTGGATCAGTATTAGCTTCAATGACCTTTATCTGAAGATTAAGGCACTTGTTCAACTGAGAAGTCTTATTGTGTTTTTATCATTAAGTCTCTTCCTGTGTATCTTTTTAATTGGATTGAGAAGGAGTGAGTGGCTTTTCCAGCCATCATACTTTATTTCTATTCTTATCTATATTTTAAAACTACACAATTCCTGCTTGACACCATCTCTTTTAATACCTTACTAAAAGCTGTTAATTAATAGCTAGTGTATTTATTTTAACCCATCCTTCCTAAAGTCATATCTGTAGGCAAATAGTCTGTTTTCAAAATTTTCAAGAGCTTTATTACAGCAGCTTTACTGAATATTTTTGCCATTATATAGCACCGATCTTCAGCTTTGCAACTTGCAATATCTGTTTTCTTACCACCTGTCATCCAACTACTAAACCAATGTCACATACTTCAGGTGCCTGCAAAAGCAGCAAGCCATTTCCGGTTACCAGTTTTGGTATAAGCTCCGGTAGTGCTAGGAGCTATAATAAATAAATGCACAAAGAGTCAAACATGAAAAAATTTCATTTATCACTTAAGTAAATTCCAAAACTAATATTCCCAACTGTTTTATATCTTTCTTCCTGGTGGTGATTTACAAATCTGGGTTTCTTTTGTCTTGAGTCTCTGCATTTTTCATTGTTTGGGCTTTCATGCACTTTGGGTCATGTCTAAAGAAAGGGGAAAAAGCATGGAGAATTGTGTGCAGGGAGTTTCATGGGTCAAGTCTAGAAGTAGTGCCCAACACTTCCACTCAGGTTCTGCTGCTCAATCACAGTGCAAGATCACAACTAATATCAGTGTAACCTAGTTGTGGATTCAGGGAGAAGAATAAACAGTTCTGTATTCATTTTCATGGAAATCTTTTATTTAATAATATTGTTTCAATTTCTTTAGAAAGACAGATTGCCCCCTTGTTAACAATACTTTTTGTATAGTACTGGGGACAAAAGCCTGAAGGTTTGGAAAGCTATTTTAAGGTCATTGAATTGATAATGTTTTATACATCTGCCCCCTGATGAGAAAACTGGTAACTGGGAATATCTGGGCAAGTGATGATGGACATATAAATTATATTCCTTGGCAAGAAAGTGTTCCAGGAAATTCAACATAGTTCTGTAATAGGGTTTTACATTAGAAAATGTTAATTAGTTTGGATTTTTTACTTTAGAAAAAATTTAAAGCATAAAATGGGAGAAAAGAGGCCTATTTTTAGATAAAGTGAACTCAATTTTGTTTAGAACTACCACTGTATTACGCATGGATGTGATTTGCTAAGTTGAATATGGAATGAGTAGTTCTGGACTTGAACTGAAATAAGTGTGTTGCATACTGTGATACAAATCATGCAAAACTTTTAACGTTTATTTGTTATGTATTTCCCAAAAACTCAAGGTGGGGATGGCATGGGAAAGATTATTATTGAAGGATATTTTTCAGACAAAGACACTTAATTAAATCTTTTTTTTTCTGTCCTGAAATGCATCCTTCTTCCAACACTACATCTGGGTAATGTCATTTCTGTGCACATTTAAAATTTACATAAATATTTTTATGCTTCAGAGCTTTCCATTTATTGTTACGATTACTCATTACAATTTTCAAATCATATCATCTAACAAACCTTTTTAAATAAAAAAAAGCAGTGGCAAATGATTGTGTTTTCTGGTTCTCAAAATAATATACAAAGGAGAGTAGTTTTAATCATAATTAACTTCAGATTGCCCAAGAGAGTAAGAAATAATTAGCTTGTATTGTGAATATTCCTTTTCATATATGCTATATTTTAAATTCCGTTTCATCCAGTCACTTCTCATTAGCATAAATATGGTTAGTATGCAAGCATTGTTTTTAAAGTTTAAATTTCATTTATATACATTTGGAACTAAAACATTTTGAATTTAATTAGGATATAGAATTAAATGCCTTGCCATTATAACAGTTTCTCTTATTATTTTCATGCTAAAAATGAGTAATTATTGGTACCTTGTTTATTTCTATTTTGGATAGGCCAAATAAAGTACCATAGTCAACTGCTTCCTGCTTTTGTGTTTTTAAAGTTAGTTTTTATTGGCATTTGGAAAGAACATGACACTGAAAATTAAAGCCATAAATGTAAGCCCTATAGAGTTGAGAACATTTGAAAATAACACGATAGATCAGAACTAGCTGAGAACAGTGGAAGGAAACTCACCCTTGGAGGGTCTTAAAATTGAAGGGAAACAAATGCGTAAACAAGATAAAGATAATGTGTTCCAGGTCACATAAAAGATTATAACGTTTTGTTATATTAGACCAATTTGAGAAACTATGATATTTTTTTAAAAGGGTCTGTCATTTTGCAACCTGAAGACAAACCACCTTGGAGCTGAGTATTATCTAGTAGCCATCTTCGCTAAAATTTATGCTATTGTCTTTTACAAAACAGAAATAAGGTAGAAATAAATTTCTACCTTCGGATTAGAAATTTGCAATAATGGTACCCATTTTGCCAGCCTAGGCACTAAAAGCCTGTTGACCTAAAAAGTACTCTATTCTACCCCGTAGTGATTTTACTGTTCCTTGTAAATCATGTAGTTTTTGCTATTTGCAGGCCTACAGGCTTTTCAGAGCTCAGTATAACTGGTGTTTTGTGCCATTCTTCAGAATCCACAGCACTATATCTTTGTCTCTCATATTCGAAGGTTACATGGCTGACATTGTTAATTTTCTTTAGCAAATTCCTCTGTCAGCAGAATATCCTTGATTGTTTAGAACGGTCATGCCAATAAACAATTTTTAGTCAGCTGTGCTCTAAGCATTTAAGGATGAAATGACACCAGTGATGTCATATTAGATCTAATAGTTAATATGCCATATTGTAGAATATTTTTTAATGAAGGTGGGAAAAGAGGCTTTTGAACTATACAATCTTGCTCACTGTCAAATGATGCCCAGAATTCGACTGCCTTATAGTTATTGCAATATCAGTGGATCCCGCCAACATTGCCTAACTACTTCTTCCTCATAAGATACCCCCCAAAAGAAGATTAAGAGATTGAAAATAATATTTATGTCTTATATTAAGGTTTTATCCTTGATGCTTTTTATATTGAGGTACTGTAGATTACATCTATATAAAATAATTTTATCATGCTTTCATATTTACCTGTGTGCTAAATACAAATTGTAAAGTACTTCACCTCTTGCTCTATAAAATAAGGGTTTTCTAAGAATTCAGGAGGAAAAGCCAAAGCAATATGAGAACACAAACTTTGCTAATTTCAAGAAAATAAAAAGAATAAACATATAGTTTGATGATAGACTTTACATTTCAATTGAAGTTCATATGTGTAACTCTAAATGCCACAATTGGACAAAACTTACCCTATGGAATTTTACCTAGTTTTATATAAAGGGGTCCTTTATTATTGTACTGTATCATAGCTAATCTTAGAGGATGAGGGTAAACAGTTATTAATTAAAAATAAAAAATGTATAATAGGACATCCATGATAAAGAATAGATGTGTACTGATTTTTTTATTCTAAGTTAGCCAATTTTACAATATATCTGTCATGAGAAAGGTTTCTAAGTAGGAAATATGTAAATATTAATATATATACACACACAGTGCAATGTAATATAATATATAAAATATATTTTATTGGTATAAATATAAGGTGCATACTTGCACACTGACATAGTCTCAGACACATATGCACATGCTCACAAATGGAAAATAAAACATAAAAAGATATCCAAAGTTACTCAATGAAGATTTACATACAATGTAGAACACAAACATGTTGTAACACAGTGAACACTTTATTGTGTCAAAAAGTTTTTGTTTTTTACTGTAGTAGGTAGAATTGAAAATATTGTTTCATCCTCAGAAATTGAGTATTTGTGGTAGGCAGAAATAACAGCTCCCCAAGATGTCTGTATCTGTTCTCCCAAACCTATGAATGTTAGAATACATGGCAAAGGGGAATTACGGTTGCAGATATAATTAAGTTTGCTCATCAGCTGATTTTAAAATAGAGAGATTATTATGGATTGTCTGACTAAGCTCAAGTAATTACAAGGACCCTTCAAGTAATAGAAGGAATTGGAAGAAAAAACAAGAGATGTCAGCACACCAAGGAATATGGGCCACCTCTAAGTGATGGAACAAGCAAGGTATCGGATTCTCTTCTAGAACCTCCAGAAGGAACTCAACCCTGAAGACACCTTGATTTCAGTCTGGTGAGACCCATTTCAGACTTCTGATCTACAGACTTCAAAATAATAAATGGTATTGATTAAGCTACTAAGCTCGTCATAATTTATTACAGCAGAAACTAATACAGATTTGGACACATTTTCATTCCAAAATTTCAAAGTCGTACTCTATCAAAATGTTTGAGGCCATCCTGTTTGATTTTCTGTCTGTATATTATAATGTCAGAAAACTATTAAAATGTATTAACATTTTTGAGCCATTGCAAGTGAATCAATTACTTATTAGCTACATCTAATATTTACAAACATACACATATACACACATGCTTTTATATTCATGAACTTTTAGGTAGCATTTTAGACACTGAGGGTTAATAATCCTTTTTTACATAAAGATAATAATTTTAGGTGAAGTTATATGAAGTCTTACACTTTATTAAGAATTAAAACTTATTTATATTTCACAAGCACTTATATTCCAGGTATTGTTTTAAACACATTATATGCCTCAATATTTGTAATTCCCACAACAATGTGCTAAGTTTATTTATACCTCCCTTGCTTAAAAGAAGATCCTGCAGTACAATGTCAACTGTTTAAGCAATGTCATTCAATTAAGGCATAGTTAAAATCCAGGAAGTCTGGATTCAGAGTCTGGCTGACTCCCCAAAGTCTTATGGACTGTATTATCAAGCAGTTACTGTGATGATGTTGTGTAACCATTAAACTCAAAAGCTCAATGCCATACCACAACAAATATTTATTTTTCTTCTTTCTGAATCTGTAGGTTGGCTATATTTTGGGTGATCTTTATTGGACTTACTTGATCTTAGGCTCAAGGCTTCAGAGCAGGTTTAAATCACCTTTATAGGTCTTCATGCTGGGGATAAACACTTATCTAGGGCATGTTCTTTTCATGGAAGGTGGTAGAAGCTCAAGTGACTAAGCCAAACAACACAAGCACATTTTAAATCCTCTGTTTATATCACATCTTTAATGTTTTATTGTCCAAACAAGTTACATGGTCAGTGAGTGGTTATATATTAGTATATACTCTGTCAGCTCTACTGAGAGCTACTGTAAAGCCAAAATGACAAAATAATGTGGATGTATGATACATGACAGAGAGATAGTGAATGAACAAAGACAATTGTTAAATTTATCATAAATTCCATCACATTAACTCTATTTCCACTTCTGGCATTTTAACTTTATGTTATTCTCTATGGTTCAATGACTTTCACAGAATTTCATTTAACTGACAAAAGAGTTTTAATCTAAACCCTTAAAAAATATCTATCCCAAGGTTGACCATACTCAAGTTTCAAAGGACTATAAAAGCTCAAAAGTGTAGACTTCTCAAAGGAATCAGGTAGAAGCGATTGATCTTTTCTTTACCTAGTTCCAGTGGGCCAGAAGAAAAGTATCCTTCATGCTCATGTCTCTTCTCAGTCCTTTAAATAAAAGTTGAGAGCTGTTAAAAGTATAATTATTTACATTAAATTTCCTATTTACTGTGATTTATATATTTCCTTCATTTTATACTTGGTTCTGTTAAACAATTTATTTTTTACCATATGTGCTATTTTGACAAACAATCACAGAATAAAGTAAACTGTTTTGGAGAAAACCTTATACTAACACCCTTTTGGCTTGACTATTTGGCACTTATGTTCCTCTGGTGCACCATCTCTAGTGATGAAAAAAATGAAAGAATACAAGTATGTACATGAAAATGTTTTGAGACTTTCTCTAGGTTCTATGTTAACAGAAATTTATTTTATTTTTTATAATTTTATGTAAATTTCCCAAATGTTTATAGTAATTTATATATGTAACTTTTCTCATAAAATAGTTTAAAACCTTAAATACAATTAAATCGTGTGACTAGCATTTCTTATATATTAAATGAATTTTCTGTTTCATTCCCTAGCCTTACTTAATATTTACATATTTATTAAATAGGACTTTGTCTTTTTTTAAAAAAACTGGTAACCCTTAGTGGAAAATATCTTTCCAACTTCGTTTTAATGTCAGTTATATCATAGAGTGCTCAAGTATTACCCAAACTAAAGGTAAGAAAATGTCTTTAAACTATAACTTAGAAGCAGAAGTGGAAAGACATAATTCTCAATGAGAAAGAAAACTTCAAGCTAAAACGTTTTTTAGCATAAAGTTTCTAAAAAAAAATTTAATATATGGTTAGAACAACTTCTTTCCATGAGAAGGCATTATAATAATTTTTTTTAATTATAGAAAATACTTTCCTTCACCAAATGTTCTTCAGACACAGATTTGATAACAAGATAGTTGTTCAGTAAATGTTCATAATCTATGATTTGACTGTTTATTTATATTATTATATATAAATCATCAGATACATATTATATATATGATGTGTTACTACGCATGCAGACCTAAAAGACCCAGGAAAACATTTGAATGTTCTTTTTGTTGTCTTATATATTGCAAATTAAGCAAAATACTTTATATTTTTTATTTAATTCATACTCTAGGTTTTTCAAAGGAAGAATGATATTAAATTTATTTGACATCATATGTGCAGAAAAAGGTGTCTGACACATTTAGGTCATGATCAAAACTAAAGGCCCCTTAGGAAAACACTCAGCACGACAGTTTGAGAGTTCTACTTCTTATTCTAAAAACTGAGAGATTTTCTTTCCCTACTCACACTTAACTCTTATCAGAGTAATGATGGACATTCTTAAATACTCAATGGAGCAAGCTGTTTAGAATTATGATAGGCAGAGCTCTTTCTGTTTTATATGGAAGCTCTTAAAAATACTTTGTGTTGGCTGCTTCTATATACTATAAAAGCTGTAGTTACCCTTTATAAATTGTAGTAGAAAAAACATGTAGTACTACAGTATGGTCAAATTGATTTTATCTGGATATTAATTTTCTAACTGAATTTTAATTTTTATTAAAAAATAACATTGGTATTATTAATAACAAAGACTTAGAAATCTTATGTGTGTGAATGTAATGGTGATAATGGTGGGAGCAATAGAAAATGATATTTTAAGTGGAGATAATCCTAGAAAATCTGATATAAATGATTATGAAAATAATATTTAGTCTATTATATTTATCTTATTAATAAAATTAAGTTCTCCTAAAAATCAGAATTATAAAAGTTCAAAATAACCTGGAAATATATGTGTATACACACACACACAAATATGTATTTTTTCTATAGTCATACCAGTTTCAAATCTAAGTATGCTATATAGGATTATATAAACACTTTGAGGTAGACCCTATCAAAAGTTGTTGTGTTTTTTTTTGTTGTTGTTGTTTTTTACCAGAGAAAATGATGATACAGAGGAGTTAAGTAAGATTTCCCAAGGTAAAAATTTATCAATATTGAAGCTGATCTTAAGATGACGTTATCTGTGCTCTTGAAATTTTGATTGTATACACTATAAAATATTACCTCTATTTAAAAGAAAACACAAAAGTAGAATTTCAAATAATTGTCATTGATGTCCAATGTTTTGTCAATGTTATTTATAATGTTTTAGGGAAACCAGAGGGCAAGTGGTGGGTAGAGTTTCAATACTTTTTTTTCCAAACTAATGAGTTTATAATAGCTTTCTTATGTTAGGACATGTATTAAAGTAAGATTGACCATTTTTTTCCCCCAAGGTAGCAAACTCTGTAAAAAATATTGATGAATCAGTCAAATATTATTTTGTAACTTAATTTCATTAATATTAGCAAAGTTGTTAAGATAATAAGTTTTGTTATTCTATAAATAATACAATTTTAGGCCATCAATATTTATTTTTTAAATTTTCCTTTAAATTCTTAAATCACTGCATTTTTTATAGAAACATTTTATGAGTTTTAATATGCATAACTTATTTTGTGTGACAGATTACCGCTAAATGAAAGATTATTGCTATGACATACCAATCTCCAAATTTAAAATAGAAAATCCATATTATTTAATACTAAATAATATAATATAAATGAAAAGATAAGACCTGAAACTATAAAATTAGTAGAATAAAACAAAGCAAAAAAGCTTCCTGAGATTGATTGGCAAATATTTTTTTTAGATATGACCCCAGAAACATAGGTAACAAAGCAAAAATAAACAATTGTGATTACATCAAGTTAAAACACTTCTGCATAGCAAAGGAAATAATCAACAGAATGAAGAGACAACCTACGGAATGGGAGAAAATATCAAACAACTTGATACCAAGAAACAACCCAATTAAAAAATGGGCAAATGATGTTGGTGTTTTGATAGAAATTGCATTGAATTATAGATTGCTTTGGGCACTATGATCATTTCATCATTGGTTCTTCCAGTCCATGAGCATGGGATGTTTTTCCATTTGTTTGTGCCGTCTGGGATTTCTTTCATCAGTGTTTTGTAGTGTTACTTTTAGAGATATTTTAATATCTTGGTTAAATATATTCTTACTTTTTTTTTGCAGTGATTATAAGTGAGATTGAGTTATTATTTGGTTCTGAGCATGGTCATTATGCGTGTATAGCAGGCGTCCTTGAACTACGGCCCACGGGCCACATGCAGCCCACCCAGGACATTTATCTGGCCCGCCAGGTGTTTTTGCCTGTCCTGCTTAGCAGCTGACTCATCCAGGGCCCACAGTGAGCACTCTCCAATGGTCTGAGGGACAGTGAACTGGTCCCCTGTTTAAAAAGTTTGAGGACCCCTGGTGTATAGAAATGCTAGTGATTGTTGTATGTTGATTTTGGAGGCATCACATTACCAGACTTCAAATTATACTGTGAGGCTATAGCAATCAAAACAGCATGGTACTGGTATAAAAGTAGACAAACAGATCAATAGAACAGAATAGAGAACTCAGAAGTAAAGTTGTATACCTACAACTAACTGATCTTCAACAAAGTAGACAAAAAATACACTGAAGAAAGGACACCCTATTCAATAAACAGAATTAGGAAAATTGGATAGTCATATGAAAAAGAATGAAATACAATCCCTATTTTTCACCATATATAAAAATTCATTCAAGATAGATTAAAGACTTACATGTAAGACCTAAAGACTTAAAAATTCTAAAAGAAAACCTAAGAAAAAACTCTTCTGGACATTGGTTTAGGCAAAGAATTTATGACCAAGACTCCAAAAGCAAATACAAATAAATAAATAAACAAATATAAACAAATGAGACTTACACCAAAAAGTATCTGTATAGTAAAAGAAACAATCCACAGAATAAATAGACAACCTACAGAATGGAAGAAAATATTTGCAAACTGTGGATCTGATAAATGACTAATATACAGAATCTACAAGGAACTCAAACAACTCAGCAAGAAAAATCAAATAACCCCATTAAAAAGTGGGCAAATGACATGAACAAACATTTTTCAAAAGAAGGTAAACAAGGCTAACAAACATATGAAAAAATTCTCAACATCACTAACTATCAGAGAAATGTAAATTAAAACCACAATGAGATACCACTTTATACCAGTCAGAATGGCCATTATTAAAAAGGTCAAAAAACTGGCTGGGTGTGGTGGCTCATACCTGTAATCCTAGCACTCTCAGAGGCCGAGATTGTAGGATCACTTGAGGTCAGGACTTTGAGATCAGCTTGAGCAAGAGGGAGGCCCCATCTCTACTAAAAATAGAAAAAATAGCCAGGCATGGTGGTGGTGCATGCCTGTAGTCCCAGCTACTTGGGAGGCTGAGGCAGGAGGATTGCTTGAGCCCAGGAGTTCAGGGTTGCAGTGAGCTATAACAATGCCACTGCACTCTGGCCAGGACAAAGAGTGAGACTCTGCCTCTAAAAAAAACCAAAATAAAATAAAAATAAAAAAACAATAAATTTTGGCATAAATTCAGTGAAAAAGGAATGCTTATATACTGTTTGTGAGAATGCAAAGTAATCAAACTTTATGGAAAAAAAATATGGAGATTTCTCAAAGAGCTAAAAGGAGAGGTACCCTTTGGTCCAACAATCACGCTACTGGCTATCGACCCAAAGGAAAAGAAGTCATTATGTTAAAAAGATATCTGCACTTACATGTTTATCACAGCACAATTCACAATAGCAAAGATACAGAATTAGCCTAAGTGCCCACGAACTGATGAGCAGATAAAGAAAATATGCATGTATATGTATACACACACATAAACACCCATATACCCACACACAGACCACATGGAACACTACTTAACCATAAAAAAGAATGAAATAATATCTTTTGCAGAAACTTGGATGGAAGTTGAGGCTATTATCCTAAGTCAAGTAACTTAGGAATGGAAAATCAAATGCCTCACATTCTCACATATAAGTGGGAGCTAAACTATGAGCACCCATGGTCATACAGAGTGGAATGATGGATATTGAAGACACCAAAGGTGAGAAGGTGGGCAGGGGTGAGTGATGAAAAATTATCTATTGGTTACAATGTACACTATTTGGCTGATGAGTACACTAAAAGCCCAGACCTCACCGCTATACAATATATCTATGTGACAAAACTGCACTTGTATTCTCTAAATATATTGAAATTTTTAAAAATGGACAAATGATCTGAATAGATACGTCTCAAAAGAAGACCTATAAGTGGCCAATAGGTATATGAAAAAATGCTTGACATCCCCACTCAACAAGGAAATGCAAATTAAAATCACAATAGGCTATCAACTCATACCTATTATAATGGCTTTTTTTTTTTTTTTTTTTTTTTTTTTTTTGAGACAGTCTAACTCTGTTGCCTGGGCTAGAGTGCTGGCGTCAGCCTACCTCACAGCAACCTCAAACTCCTGGGCTCAAGCGATCCTCCTGCCTCAGCTTCCAGGGTAGCTGGGACTACAGGTACCCGCCACCGTGCCCGGCTAATTTTTTTCTATTTTTAGTTGTTTGGCTAATTTCTTTCTATTTATAGTAGAGGCGGGGTCTCGCTCTTGCTCAGGCTGGTCTTGAACTCCTGAACTCAAGCAATCCTCCCGCCTCAGCCTCCCAAAGTGCTAGGATTATAGGTCTGAGCCACCACGCCGGAGCTCATACCTATTATAATGGCTTTTACTTAAAAAACACAAGATAACAAGTATTGGTGAGGATGTGAAGAAAAAGGAACCCTTCTAGCTACACTCTTGATGGGAAAGTAAATTAGTACAGCCATTATGGAAATTAGTATGGAAGTTTCTCAAACAATCAAAAACAGAATTACAATATGATACAGCAATTCCTCTTCTGTGTATATATCCAAAGGAAATGAAATCAACATGTTGAAGGGATATCTGCATTTCCATGTTCATTGCAGCACTATTTACAATAGCTAAGCTATGTGATAACCTAAGTGCCTATGAATAGATGAATGGATAAAGAAAACATATATATATAATGGAACACTATTCAGCCTTAAAAAATGAAATTCTGACATTTGAGAAAACATATTAATAAAACAGTTAATAAAAATATACTATGTAGGTCAAAACTGCTAAGAGAGTAAATTTTGAAAGCTATCATGACAAAAAATGGTAAATATGTGAGGTGATAGATGTTAATTAACATTACTTAATCATTCCACAAAGTATGGATATAGCAAAACATCATATTGCAGTATTTGCATATTGTTATATGCAAAGTAAAAGTAAATAAACATAAAATTGTTACTTAAAACAAAAATAAAACAAAAAAAGATAAGCATCCCACAAGTAAAGATACTTTCAAGTTAAAAAGTTATGAGTTGGCATGGTGGGTGGGGGGGGAGGAGTGGCAGGGGCAATATATGTAACCCTAACAATATCTGTACCCCCACAATATAATGAAATAAAAGAAAAAAATATATATATATAAAGTTATGAGTTAGAAACAAACTTCGAAAATTATAAATCACTGATCTCAAGTTTTTAGACAGTTCAAGATACTTGTAATTGATATGTATCTGTTAAAAAGTATAGTTTTCCACGTTTGTTTTGCCCTGTTTAAATCAGTTTAAACTCTAGGATTCATCCTGTGATCTCTCACCATTATAAGAGCTGCAGTGATTTGTCAGGGATTGATGTGGATTCCCACTGAGTGTCCTACTGTCAGTCTCTTGACAAAGACCATTCAAAACAGCTGACTAAAGTACAGAAACACTGCCTGTGAAAGATTTCTTACATGGATTGTTGAAACTCTGAGGAATTTGATTCATCACGTTATTTTTGTTCTTGAAGTGCTTGTTTGCTATAGATTTTTATTTAGAATACCTGTCATAAAAAACATAAACAGGCAAGAGACTGGACTGATCAAGGAGTAGTTTTATCTTTTATTGGAATCTTTAATTTGAAAGTCATTGCCTTATTTATTTATTTAATCAATTACTTATTTTTGGTGTGATAATTTTGTTAGTTTTCATTTGTAAAACTCATCTGACTACATTTAACCCATTTATTTAATTGTTTTCATTTTGTGTGAGATAATTTACAAGTAATTGGAGATATCTCATGTTCTTGCCATCCAAATTGTTTATGGATTACACCAGTGGGGAGAAATGCAGTTATAGCTTTACTGAGAATCAGGGGAAGGAAGAGAGGGGTAAGTGGAGAAAGAGGAATTTGTGAGTAATATATAGTTTGCATCCACTTGTAAATACTTTCTGTTTCCTTCCTTCACTTCACACCACCAAGGCAAGTCTGATATCTTTAAGTAGCTTTAAAACTCCAATTTTACAATAAGCACAGCTGTTCGTAACTTTCTTTTAAATGTATTAATCCTGTTTCTAAATCACTGATAGTGTCAACGATAGCTTATCATATAAAAGTTTAGAATTAGAAATATAAATTTAATATAGAATAACTTTCTCAAAAGGATTATTATCACTAGTTTTTTTTTCCTAGATAGATTCAATATGACCTTTAAAAAATGTTAGTATTTCTTATATCAAGCAACCTTTCCATGTAAACAATTTCATAGCTGGGGTAGGGCACAACTCCTCAGGACATACTGTGGCAATTATTCCTATCTGAATGATTCTACAAAAACTAATGAGAAAAACAACCACACATTTTCATTTGAAATAAAATACTTCAATGATTTATAAGGTGACCTAATATGGACCTTAATATCTATTTTACAGAAACTTTTGCTAACCCAATCACTATTATATTTGACAACATATTTTGTGAACTAATAATTCTCTGCTCATCAACAAAAGAGGGGCATGGATTTAGGTAACTGAATGAAAAATAATCAGGTAATTTATATAAATAAATTGTAAAGCAATAACTAAGCACTTAATAATATAAATTATACAAGGACAGGGTGTATTAATTTACACATCCATTTATTTAATGAATACATATCCAGCACCTACTTTGTACTAGGCACATTTGTTAGTGTTGGGGGTACAATGGTGAACAAGACTGACTAGCTCCTGACATCATAACCTGTAGATAACTGTATGGTGGGAGAGAGCAGACAGTAAACAAGGAATCCTATGGATTTCAGTGAAAAGTACTGTGAAGGGAATATAAACAAATTCACACAGATCAATATTTTGGATAGGGATCTTGTTTAGGCCTACCTTAGGAAAGGACATTTGTGAACTGAATTAACCCAAGAGGGTGAACCAAATACCGAAAGAGCTAAGTGAGGAGAAATCTAGGTAGGTGAAACAGCACATAAAAAGGCAGTGAAGATGTGTCTTGAAATAACAGGAAGTCATGCGACTTTTTTAATATTTCAAAATACTTAGGGGGTACAGGTGTTTTTTGTTATGTGGATGAATTGTATCCTGTTGACGTCAGGGCTTCCAGTGTACCCATCACCATAATTACTGTACATTGTACTCTACAGGTAGATTTTTATCCCTTACTTGCCTCCACTCTCACCTGCCTTCCACCCTTCCCCTTTCTGATAAAGAAAATATGGTATATATTTTGTGAAGAGTTTGGAAAGGTTGGCAAGAGCCAGACCATTCATGGCATATATAAACTCTGTGTGCATGTGCACGTGTTTATGTGTGTGTGTGTTTGTATGTGCATGTGTGGAGTTTTTTTTCCCCTTAGTAATATTTTTGCAAGAAATAGTTGTATTAAAATTCTACATATATTTATAATTTATTGTTTCTATTATGTTCAGATTACTGTTTCTCTACACAAATGATACAAATACATGGGTAACATTTTATTCTTCCAGAAACAATAATTAAAATGGACATTTATTTAGTTCATACTAGCTGCTAGGTACAGTTCTAAATTGTTTACATGTTTTAATTATTTATTCTTCATGATAACTCTGAAATAGTTATTACCCATTTATACATAAGAACAAATGTATGGTCATGCCTGAGGCTCTGTCTCTAGGGGGGAGGGGGGCATGGGCAATGTACGTAACGATAATATTTGTACCCCCATAATATGCTGAAATAAAAAAAAAATGTATGGAAGAGTTCAGTAACTCCCAGAGTTACCAGAGATGGAATTTGAACCCAGCCTGTCTGGATCCAATGTTTCTGTCCATTCCTCTTCTTTTTCTTCTGTTTTTCTCTCTCTCCCTCCATATTATTATTATTATTATTATTTTTGTTAGACATACATGAAAAAGCATGTGAAAATGCTTAGGAATATTCCAAAGCTTAACAAAATAAATATCTGTAGCAACCACCAAACAATAAATAGACTATTACTATTACAATCCAATTACTCATCGCTGTATTCTAAAAGTATTCTCCTTCTTGCCAAAGAAAATTACTATTCAGAATTTTATTTATCCTCTTTTTTGTTTCATAGTGTACAGTATATATATGAATCTTTATTAATTTCAAAATTTTATACAGTTAGTCTTTAAAATATAATTATACATGTGTACTCTTCTGTGACTTGATTCCTTTCATTAGATAATTTTTAAAGTTCATATATGTTGATGAATATGATGGCCATTCATTAATTTTTATGGTTGAATGGTATTTCATTGTATGAATCTGTAAACACTTATTTGCACAAATGCCAAAAACATTATAGTGTTTCGTTTCTAAAAAAATGCTGATATATACATTCTTGTACATATTTACTGGTACATATATGTAAAATATTTCTAGTAATTAAGTTGCATATCTTTAACCTCACTCAGTAGTCCCTATTTTCAAACATGTTTGTTTCAATTTATACTTCACCTAGAGTATCTGTTGTTCTACACTTTACTAACACTTAGTATTTCTCCAAATTATTTTTTATGTTTATTGTTTTCTTTTTCAATTTGGTAAATATTAAACGGGATTCAATATCATATTTAGTTTGTATTTTTTCACATTGACAGTGATGTTGAAATTTTAAAAATATTTATCATCTAGTTTTATTTTGTCTTCTGTGAAATATTTGAACATGACTTTACCTAAGTATTTTTTTGTGGCATTTGTGTTTCTCTTACCAATGCATAGGTACACATAATATACTCTGAACACGGAAACATTTTTGGCTATATGTGAAGTGAATGTTTTCTGCCAGTTTATGTCCTGTTTTTTTAATAATGTAAAGATGTTCTTGATTTAAATGTAGTCAAATTTATCAGTCTTTAATTTTATGATTTGTACATTAAGTTTTTTAAATTTTTTTTTTGAGAAATCAGGTTCAGAGCAAAATTAAGAGGAAATTACAGAGATTTCCCATATACCTCTTACCTCTACATATGTGTAGCATTCCCATTATCAACCCCCCCCCTCCAGAGTGGTACATTTCTTGCAATTGATGAGCCTACATTGACACATCATAATCATCCAAAGCCCATAGTTTACATTAGGAGTCATTCTTAGTGTTGTACATTCTATGGATTTGGACAAATGCGTAATGACAAGTACCTAGTATTATAGTACCATATAGAGCATGATCACTACCTTAATTCTGTGGTCTGCCTGTTCATCATTCTCTCCTCTCTAAACTCTTGCGATGACTGATCTTTTTACTTTCATCATAGTTTTGCCTCTTCCAGAATGTCATATTCTCAGAATCATACAGTATATAGTCTTTTCAGATTGGCTTCTTTCCCTTAGTAATAGGTATTTAAGGTTCCTCATTGTCTTTTCATAACTTGATATCTTACCTTATTTTAGCACTGAATAGTCTGTTATCAGGTGCACCAGAGTTTATTTATCCATTCACATTCTGAAGGAATTTCGGTTGCTTCCAAGCTTTGGCAGTTATGAGCAAATCTGCTATAAACATCTGTGTGTGGATTTTTGTGTGGATGTAAGTTTCCAACGGATCATATGGTCAGAGAATGTTTAGTTTTGTGAGAATCTAATAAACTGTTTTCCAAAGTGGCTATACCAGTGTCATTCCCATTAGCAATAAATAAGAGTTTCTGTTGCTCCATGTCTTTCCCAGCATTTAGTGTTATCAGTGTTCCAGATGTTGGCCTTTCTAATAGGGGTGTAATGGTATCTCATTGTTGTTTTAATTTGCATTTCTCTGACGATATATGATGTGGACCATATTTTATATGCTTATTTTCCATCTGTATATCTTTGGTGAGGTGTCTGTTAAGGTTTTTGGCCCATTTTTAATAGAGTTGTTATCATATTGTGGAGTTTCAAGAGTTTCTTGTATATTTTGAACAGACCATCATTATATATGACATTTGCAAATATTTTCTTCCATTCTGTGTTTTGTCTTTTAATTCTTTTAATGATACCTTTCACTCGGGAGACATTTTTAACTTTAATGAAATCCAACTCACCAATTTTTTCTTTAAGGGATTATGCTTTTGTTGTTATATTTCAGATGTTATCAACAAACACAAGGAAAATTACCTAGATTTTCTCCTATGTTATATTCTAGGAGATTTATACCTTTGTGTTTTACATTTAGGTCTGTGATCCATTTTAAGTTAATATTTTGAAGATGTAAGGTCTGTTCTAGATTCTTTCTTTCTTTCTTTCTTTCTTTTTTTTTTTTGACATTTGGATATCCTGTTTTTGTAGTACCATTTGTTGAAAAAACCATCCTTTCTTGATTGAATTGCCTTTGCTCTATTGCCATAGATCAGTTGACTAAATTTATGTGAGTCTATTTCTGGGTTATCTACTCTGTTCCATTGATCAATAGTTTATTTTTTCAACAATACCATACTGTCTTGGTTACTATAGCTCTATAGTAAATTTTGAAGTTGGATAGTGCCAGTCCTCCAACTTTGTTCATTTTCTTCAGTATTGTGTTGGCTGTTCTGGATCTTTTGCCTTTCTGTATTTATGTTAAAATTAGTTCTCAATATCCACAAAATAACTTACTGGAATTTTGATTGGGATTATATTAAACCTATAGGTCAATTTGGGAAGAACTCACTGCCTAACAATATGGAGTCTTCCTGTCCTTGAACATGGAATATCTCTCCCTTTATTCAATTGATTCTGTTCATCTAAGTTTTATACTTTTCTTCACATAGATATTGTACATATTTTGTTAGAGTTATACCTAAGTATTTAATTTGGAGGGTGTTAATGTAAATGGTACTGTGTTTTTAATTTGAAATTTTACTTGTTCATTGCTGGTATATATGAAAGTGATTGACTTTTATGTATTAACCTTGTATCCATCCACATTATCGTAATTACTTTTTGTTACAGGAGTATGTCCTTTTGGGTTTTTCACATAGACGATCATTTCATCTGCAAACAAAGACATTTTTATGTCTTCTTTATCCTGTTAAGCACTGTTATGTCCTTTTGGAGAATCGACTCCTTTATCATTATGTAATGCCCTTTTTATCTGTGATAGTGTCCCTTGATTTGAAGTGTGCTGTGTCTGAAATTAATATAGCTACTTCTCCTTTGTTTTCATTAGCATAGTGTATTTTCTCCATCCACTTATTTTTTTCATATGTGTCTTTATATTTAAACTGGGTTTCTTGTAGATACCACATAGTTGCATCTTGTTTTTTGATCTGCTCTGATACTTTGTCTTTAATTGGTGTACTTGTACCATTGAGGTCTATGAAGGGTATGATTTTGGGTAAGAGACAAAAAACTTTTGTTTCCTAGTACAAGTTTCCAGAATATAAAGTCCCTGTTTATAGAATCAGTGACAATATCTGCTTACACATTTAAATTTCTTGCTTATTACTTAATTCTTTAGATTTCTGTCATACTGAACTGATCTCAGAAAATTTCTATCATGGATCCATAAAACTTTCATCCATAATTAAAATAAGTAAATATATAATCATTATAATAATAGTTATTACATATATAT
Organism: Cheirogaleus medius; assembly: GCA_008086735.1. Taxonomy (NCBI): domain Eukaryota; kingdom Metazoa; phylum Chordata; class Mammalia; order Primates; family Cheirogaleidae; genus Cheirogaleus; species Cheirogaleus medius. The sequence continues at coordinate 21,002,015 of VBSM01000413.1, forward strand.
GTTCATATATATTTACAGTATACATGTATAGACCAACTCTGGGAAATGGAAAGTATGTTATTTCTATTGAACTAAGAAAGAAACAATGTCACAATTTATAAACCTGAAGGAATCATCACTAATTTTCTAGTTCAAGACTAATTTGTTAAAGATTTTTTAAATTTTCAGAGATCAGTTGTTTGAAACCTTTAGAATTAAAAACATAGAAATACATGAATTATATGCATTAATTATAGTATTGGAATCTAGATTTGATAGTCATTTAAATTCAGTTTGAATGAAGTTTTTTCATATCCTCTCTTTAGATATGGATGCAAATATTTTAGCTTTTAAAATTGTTAAACTATGATAATAGAAATATTACCTATATAATGAACTAAAATTCACACTTCAAACTTTCTTCTCTGTTCAGCCTCCTTAACTTCATTTATATTCAAAATGTAGTGAAGATGCATGTTATAGTAACCTTCAAATCAGTCAAAACTCTATTCAAACTGAGCCTCTGTTTGTTCTATTAATGCTCATTGACCTTATCTCTGTGATAATGTGCTATTTTAATATTGCCAATGCCCTATAATACAAGATTTGTAATTTACACATCTGTGAGAGTTTCACAAGTCATGTATTTATTTGATCCAAGAAATCTCAGCTCAAATAAATACAATCAGTTAGTCAAACAAGGTAAAGAAATAACCTATAAAGGGTCAAGTTCTCTCAAAGAAAAAAGAAACTCAAAGATGGTCTGACTGACAAGAAGAAAATGCTCATGTTTATTGCAAGAGAAATTATCATTCTTGTAGGAATACCATATCTAAAATGAGTAATATATGATTTGCCAGAGTGTCACTTTTATTCATTGTATAATAAATAGGAATAATAATATGCAAATATAAATGTAACAAGCCTTCTTTTGGTGTGAGAGTAAGTAGTTAGATTGAAATAGAAAGAGTATTCCATTTGGGGGAAACTAGCATCTGAGAAGTTCTAGTGGTATAATACAGGATCTCTCTGACAATGCAAATGGTAAAATGTTTGTTTGTTTTTTAATCTGGAACTCTAGGATGAGCAGAAGAATAAGAAGAATTTGGATAGGAGCTGTATTGTAAAGTATATAATTAATTAAATATTTTTACTCTCAACTCAGTAAATATCTGTGTTTTGGCTATGGCTTTGTAGATATTGAATATTTTTTTAACAAGATTGGCATGTAAACAAAGCTAGATTTTTGTGATGATTTATCTGATCAAAAGGTATAGATGTAGTTATATAGACCTGAAGACACCTTTAAAAAGTCTAGACACATAGTAAAGCACTGACTTAAACAACAGTTGTGTTGGGTGTAAATGAGGAAATAATTTAAATGAATATATACAGAAACCCAGGAAAGAGGGTGATACTTATTGAGCAGCTACTATATGCTTATTGTTTTGCTAATAACTTTACATATCTTATCATATCAAATTTTTATAAAATTCATCCTGGTAGGTATTATTATGTCCATTTTAAAGATTAGGATATTGAGATAGGATGTGTGTTTGAGTACAAGCTGACCAGGCATGGACTGAGATAATTGGTTTACTATGTCAGTTTGGCTAGGCAATAGTGCCAGTGATTTTGTCAAATGCTAATTAATGTGTTGCTAGGAAGGTATTTTGGAGATGTAGTTAACATCTATGGTCAGCTGGTTTTTAGTAAAGATCCCTCTCTATCCTATAGGTGGGCCTCATTCAATCAGTGGAAAGGACTTAGAGCAAAATTGGGGATTCTCAAGGAAGGAAAAACTTTCGCATCAAGACTGTAACAGCTCCTGTTAGAAAGCTTCCAGTCTCTTGGCCTCCATGAATATTTCAGACTTGCCAGCTTTTCACAGTCACGTAAACCAATTCCTTATAATAAATTTCTTTACACACAAACACACACACATATACACACATGCACACATACATTTTGTTTTTCTACTGGTTCTGCATTTCTGAATAATAAGATAACCCTGACTGATGCGACAAGTTTCTAGTCAGGGCAATTAGGCAAGAAAAAGAAATAGAAAGCATCCATATTTGAAAAGAAAGGTAAAACCAATTCTGCTTGCAGGTAACATGTTGCTATTAATATATATAGAAAATTCTAAGTACTCCAGTAAAAAAAATAATTAGAATCAGTAAGTAAATTCAGCAAAGTTGGAGAATGCAAAATCAATATACAAAAATCAGTTATATATATGTACTTCCAATGAACATTCAAGTAGAAATTAAGAAAAACTTAATTTATAATAGCATCAAAAAGAATAAACTATTTAGATTTAAATTTAACAAAAGATGTGCAAAACTTATTCTCTGAAAACTAAAAAACTATTTTGAAAGAAATAAAGAAGTTCTAAATAAATGCAACAGCATTCCATATTCATGGATCAAAAGACTTAATATGGTAAAGATGGCAATACTCCTAAATTGTTCTCCAGAGTCAATGAAATCTCTAACAGAGTCTCAGCTGATTTTATTGTATCTGCATTATAATCTCAATTTTTCTGTAAGTCTAAATCTTTTCTCAAAAGTAAATTACATTTTTTAAAAAAACTTCTTTAAAAATTTTTCATGTAGCTTCTAGAATTTAAAATCTTTATATACCTCACTGTATTTTGAATCCTGTTGACACAGAAAAGATTAAGAGCAAGATGAGAGACCTAAGCATTTGTAGCTTTCTACATAGGATGTGAATTTGAGAGCCTTGTGGTTTCAGATTATGCCAGGGAACTAATTAATAGGAAAAAATCTGGCAAAATTAAAAAAAAATTTTTTTTTGCTCACATTGCCTAAGTTTCCCAAAGTTAGAAAAGAAAAACAAACAAGGTATTTATAATGGATCCTAAAATATGCAAGAAGAGCACACAATTTGGAATTTACTTCAGGAATTATTCAATTGCTTCATATGTGGAATCTCTACTTTTTAGTAATTGTGTGATTAAAATATACTGTACAATAATCAACTTTGTCCAAATATTAGACATATTAGAAATTAGAATGTTATTTATTTTAGGATTCACAGTTAATATCTGGTTACCTAGCAGTTGAATAGCAACAACAACAAAAACAAAACATAGAAAGGAAATTCCTTGAGGTTAGTAATTTTGAGGATTATAATTTAGAATTTTTTTCTGACAGTGAATTACTAATCAGCCATGACTTTCTAAGCACAGAAATATGATAAATATATTTTCTCTGGTAGATAATTTTTGGTTTATATGCTGAACAACTTTGATTAATTTGCTGTCTATAGTTTTTTCCTTTAAAGCATTTAATTTCATTATCTGTGGTCCTTTAACTTTAGAGGCCAGTAATATTAATACACTTTTATTATGTATATATTTTATTCATTGATTCCACAAATATGAAGTGAATAAAAATTCATAGTGTTTGGTAAATGATTTATCTGATTAATTTTGACAACAAATGAGACTCATTAATGCTATTTGGGTGACCTGTGAACTCTGAATCAAATTTCTTCCTAGTTATTATAGAAGCTTGCTCCATTTCTCTTTTGTAGTCTTGATATCTACTTTCTAACTCATTCATTTCTAAAATATCTTTCATTGTCATCTCTATTAAAATCTTCCCTTCAAAATACATCTGTATCTTCCCAGTATCATATCTTTTGTCTTATTTTCTCAGCCAAGCTTTCTTAAACATTAGAATAAATTTGACTCTAAGGAAATTTTAAAAAGCATTTAAACTAATCAAGTAATTTTAAATAAGTGTTTGCCCTGACATGGGCCTAAGTTTTAGACATGAATAATAATTGTTTGCTCTATACATTTACCTCAGGTGCCTTGAATACAATGTTCCCAAGTCTACTCAGTTAGAAAAAGTAGGACTTAAAAAACAGTCACTTCATTCAACTTTCAGTGTCAGCTCTTTAGTAAACGCATCAAAGTCAGAAATTATATAGCGTCTACATTTATGATGTATGTTTGAAAATGTGATATATTGAGAAAATGGGAAGAGGTACATCAGAACAACTGGTCCTTGGAATATCCAAGAAATATAGCAGTATGCCACATTTTCAACCATCTATACTATCATTTATCCTCACTTGAAGGTTACTCTCACAATCACTCAAAGCTACAATAGCAGTAATTTTTAGAAGAGGACAAGAACTGGCAATGTGTCATATGCACTCACCAGATAGTAGAGGAAGGGTACTTGTAGTTTGAAAAAATCCTGTAGGTTATGTTGATATGCACCTAAATAGAATATGTTTTTCTTGAGGATCATTTTTCAGATGTCACCAAAAGAAATTTGACCACAAGAAGTTTCATGAGTTTATATTTTGCTCAGGTGACTTGTTTTTTTAAAAAATCTTTCCTGTCAGCTAGATCAAATCAATACTATTTAATGTGCTTAAAATCTTCAGTGGGAGTGAAGCAATCCTCGGCTGCCTTCAGTGCAAGGCTGTACTTAAGGAGCAGATACATGCATAAGTTTAAGAAATAAATAACAGGCATAGACTGCAAGTAGACCAGGACACAGAGACGTCAGCCCAGAAGATGGAGGCCTCAGGACAGTTACAACGTACAGACTAGTTTGCATGTATATTCTTCTCTCTCAATGTCTTCTCTTTGGAATCACCCTGGCACTTCCTCCCTTCATCAAAGTTTACTGTTGGGAAATCATTGTAGCCTCAGTGTGTACAGATTGAGAGTGGAAAGGAGGAGGCTAATATTTGCTGAGTGCTTATTATGCTCCAGGCACTGTGCTACCACTTTTCTCACATACATCATTTTGGCGTCTCAACCATATCTGAACTGCTTCTCACAAATAGACAGAATACAGAATTTCATCATGAAATCACGTCCTTATTTTTGGTTTAAAAAGCAATGCCAATGCATCTGTACACAGATTCATAGGAATACAAGATTTTAGAGTGGAAAGGGGCTATGTAGGTTTTTCAGTTTATCACACACAGTTTATGGAAGACTTGAGGTCAGACTTCTTAAAAGAATAATCAAGTTCATATAGACAATTAGAGATGGACCCCAAAGCAAATTTTTCTGTGCTTATCCCATATCTCATATGCCCTAACCATGCTTGATCCCTCCTCAACTAAAACTTATTGTTAAATTGCCCCAGAGTCTAATTTACAGATAATTACATTATATTAGCAGTATATTTTATTATTTAACACTTATAGTGGCATAATCATAATGGTAAAAATAATAGATTAAAAAATAAACACGATTTCTGAATTTTAATGTCAAGTTTGAATTTAGATTTAAAGACTCCCATTCAGGAGTATCTATTTTTCATCATACACCAAAATAGATCAGTTATTTTTAGAAATTTTCCATTTGTTTTTAAAATGTGTGTATGGCATTTTGGAAGGATGTTTAATGTTCAAACTGCTTTATTTTCATGAATTTGATGTCTTATGTAGCTGTTTTTAAATTTCATGAGAGTTTTTTATTGCACTGATTTTTAAATAAAATAGTTTGAAATCTGAATGAAATGATGAGAACAATTTATCATTTTCTAAGGTACTATTTTTTTGAAATATATTTTCTGAATTAAGTTTATAAGATCTGGGCTTATCTTTCACTTACAGAACTATATAACTTCAGGACTATATACAACCATAGAAATTATTTTTTCTAATTTATTAAATATTTACAAATAAGAAAGGAACACCAAGAAAATAGAATTAACACAGACAATTTTTAATTATGGAAAATATGTGGTAATTGAACATTCATATACAACTCATAAGCATTCATTTATTTTGTATATTTTCCTTAAATAAGTGTATTTTCTGTTTTAATGTTTTTACTTATTGTTGTGTCAGCAAAATGAATTCCTGTATGCAAATTATAGCTTTAACTTAAAACAAGTAACCCTCATTATGAGTGTTTGCAATTAATTCATAATAAGGAGATTTTCCTTTCAAAAGAAAAATGTGTGAAGCAAGCAGGTATTACACATAAGGATGTCTCACATTTCTTTATCCCATGTTTTTAATCTATGTAAAACTTTTGGAAAAGCTGTTTTCACTGAAGTAACAGGTCAGGAAGATTTGTTGAGAAATCGACAGCAATAAAGAGAGTGTGTGTTGTAGAACATCTTGGAAGTCCTTTTAATCAATATTTCTTTTACTCCTAGAATGTGAAATAGTCTGATGCTATCTGTTGATAATTATTTAGCTTCCCTATAAACCTACAATTGTTCAGAATAAAAAAGCTACATATCCAGGAAAACATCTAAATAAGTTTTTAAATGCTTGAAAGCCGCTTATCTTGCTCTAAGAGAGTGTAAGATTTATGAGATCTGTAGAATGTGACAGAAAAGAGAAACTGAAATGCTTTCATCATGCCCAACAGAGAAAAGCTGAGCTTTCGGACTGCAGTGTGAACAGAAGGGGAGAGGGAGGCACCAAAGCAGATGGGATTGAGTAGCAAAAAGACTGTTGAACATAACCTGACTATGAGGCCAGTTTGGCAAAAACATATGGCACTTCAGAGCTACACCGCTTCCAAGAGGTCGTGTTTAACTCTGGGTTGGTCAGACAGCTTGGAGAGCTGGAGAGGTCCATTAAGTTAGGTGAAACATGGTACAGTGAGAACACAGATAACAGGCAACTCTTGGAATCAGCCAGGTAATATTGGACCAGATTGCTTAGAATAGGGCCACTGCTGAAAAACCACAATTTTGGAGGAGGGGTTGGCAAAAGGAAGATTGAGTGTTAGGGCTTCAACCAGCTTGGCTTTGTTTGGTGAAGTGCCAGAATTTAAGTATACAAGTGCTGAGCAGGGAAATCCAGGCTGGTGAAAATCTAGTTGTACAGATATGGCAAGATGACAGTGGAAGGAGCAGTGATGGAGGCGAGAAGGAAAAGACATGGACTTACACGTAACAAGGACTTTCCTGCACACTAAATACCAGGGCTTCAGCAAGATGAATTGCACAGCCTATCAGCTGCTGCGAAATGACAGTGTGCTGCCTACCTTGCTCAGGATATGGGCAGACAGAGTCTTTAGTTGATAAACATTATTTTAAACGGAGAAGTGTAGACACTATATTGTGTGGAAAAATAACAATATCAAATGCGTGAGTCAGTATCAAGGCATTACAGTGGTAAGAAAAGTACAGATAACAAATCAGTTAGTCGCAGATAATTGATCTTAAATATATTTTCTCAATTTTTTTTGTGTTGTTTAAAATTGCAGAGTCAAAAATATCTACACATTTTTGGGGGGTGAGCAGTACTATCACATTATTTTTATGTTAATGCAAACATAACTATTGAAAGTAATTTATTGTTTAGGAATGTTCCAGTATGTTTGCATATGTCTCATATTTATAAGTTCAGGCACAGGTGATTTGGAGAAATTGAGGCAAAGTCACATAAGGTTTAAGGCAAGCCTGACTGTCCATGTTCTCAGGTTACTTTGATATCTGAAATGCATTACTGTGCAGTCACTATTTCACAATCCAGCAGGGTGTTTCCCCACAGTGAAGCAAATATTATATTAAAACCTTTATAATTTAGTTTCTCCTGTGGTGGTTGAATAGGATTCCAGTTGATATGTATGTAACCAAGTAATGATTCAAAGAGGTTCATGTGTATTTTTCAGGGTTTACTATAAGAAACCAGTCTAAGAATATACTTCAGGTATTTCAACCAGGAAGAATTTAATAAAGGAAGTTTTTTTGTCAGAATTTTGGTTGAAAGACAGGATATACAGATGGTAAGAAATCTTTATATATGGCTACTACCATAGCATTCTCTGTGTTTAATTCACATCTATGAAACTTGTGGCTAAATACAAAAATATGGAATCAGCTATAAATATTCATATATGCCAGATCTTATTCACTAGACATCAAAAATGCAAGAAAATGGTCTTAGCTTCATTTTATTTTGAATCTCATGAGAATATTCCTTATTTATGAAATGTAAATAAGCATAGAACTCTGCCTGTGAGAGAGAATGACAAAAGTAGCATTGATCTTCCCACCTCTGTGATAAAGGAGAGGGGATAGAAGAGTTGGAAATTTTTGTTTCCAACTCACAATCCACAGCACCACATACAAAATTGATTTCTAGGAGACACACCCATTATGGTCAGTTCATGTTTGAGTCAGCTAAATGTCAATGTACCGCTGTTTAGCAATTACCAATAAGTACATCAAAATTGTTTTGAAACAATTAGTTCTACTTGGTTGAAAGGTTTACTATTTTAACAGCAAATGGATTACTTCACATTGTACTTAGGAGTTGAATGCAAATTCTGAAATAATCTGTAATAATACAATAAGTAAATAACCATAAATTCACTAAAATTAATATGGATATACATTACATATATTATTTTTCTAATAACATTTATCTCCCTATTTGATTATTTCTTTTTATCTAGAACTGTTCAAGTGTTGTAGCAAAAGATAGCTAAGTAGAGGCAATGTCCTATGCTGTTCCAGTTTTCTGCTTTCTCTTTTTGTCCTTGGAATCTCTATTGTCTTCTCAAACTTGTAATTTTCTCCTAAGGCAATGATATTTAAAAGTGTGTTGGTCCCAGGCCCTCTCAAATTCCCTAGTCACTAATTTCTCTAAATCATAATAGCTGCTACTTTTTTATTAGTTTTTACTGCTACTGCTATTGTATCTTTCATCTATTTCAGTCTCTTTGTGTTTATTCATTCATTCTTTATGTTTTAATACTAAGTACAAGGCACTTTTCTCTGTCGAGTTAGAAATACTGCTATTCTTTAATCATTTGTAATTTATTTTTGTGTGTGACATTGACTTTTACTGGAGTCAGTGTTTATAGACAGCACTAAGATTTGGGTCAAAATTGATTGTTCTTAGTCAAATTAAAGTGTTGTATATCTCCTCTACTGCATAAGTGTCATTCTGCATGCATTACTTAAGGTTATACATCCTTTTTGGTTAATTTCCTCCTCTAAAGGCTGGTTTTGGACAACTTAATATTCCAAGGGGCCAGACCCTTCCTCATGTTTTTTGTTCTGTTGATTTCATTAAACTGGAGCTGTTTTTCAAAGATTACCTTCCCTGGATGCTTCTAGGTTAGAGTTGGTTAAAAGCAGAGTGTATATTAAATTTGGAAAATAGGAGTGAAACAGGGTCCTGACTCTGTGAAAGTTGTCACACATGCATGGGTTCCAACTTCTAGCTCTGCTTAGCTCTTTCCAATTGCGTAACCTGTTGAACTATAGGGATTCCAGGGCCACAGTCATATGCTTGGCCATAGACCTACAGAGATAATAGAGGCAGCAGTTGCTCATGGATCTCGCCATGACTGTCTCCTTCTCAGGCCTATTATTTGGGCCTAGGCAGGCTTGCCTTTAATGACTTCTCTGTTTCTCTAATTCCACTTTTAGACTTTAGCTGTTTCCCCTCCTTCCATAAATGTAAAAGGTCAAATGTGTATAGTAAATCTCTCATCCCGTAGTACTCAGAGTGACTCTGCTTACTTGACTGAATCTTGACTGAAAAATCTGGCTGCAGAAACATAGTATTAAGCCCTTAACACTCTAACCTTCTCCCCAAATCATATGCCTGAACTTTATTATCCTTACCAGTTTAGATTCATGACTACTAAAAGCCTTATTCTAATGATCTCATGCTTTCATTGTGCTATAAACTTTCTTGTAAAATCAGTGCTTACCTAAGTCCAATTGACTTGATTCATCGTCCTATCATCATTGTTTAGAAAATCAATTCATTCTGATGCCATGGTTAGGAAAGGATAGGAAATGAATAGGAAGACTGATCTCTCTGGTAACATTAGATCATTTTCTTTGTGATTTCTTTTGTTTTTTCATTCCTTTTTTATCCTTCAAATCTCCTTTCTTATATCCATCCCCTTTTCCAAAAATTGTAGAATAAGAAATATGAATTATATGCAAAAGCACCTAGATAAAACACAAAGTGGCACATAGTAATTCCTCATTAAAAGTTTTTTTCTAAATATATTTAGCTTGACTTCTAATTGGTGTTGACACAGCTCATTTTGAGTCAGCAAAAGCACCTAATTTTTTAAAGCCTCACTTCCTGAAAATTTTCCACACAGATACACATAAATACATAAAAGGTTATTATTCACATGCTTATTGTTATAGTATCTAAATCTAAAATATCAGTGTGGTAACAATATCACTTTGCAGTGTGCTGCATTTGCTAGCTGAAATTAACAGCACATTTTCTAAGCATACATTTGATCCAGATAGTTTGCTGTTTTCAAAGACAGTAGAAGCAGTACCAATATGATACATTCTTTTCAAGTATAACATAGAGATCCCAAAGTTTAGTAATGAAGTATAGTATTTCAAATGGTTTTCTGGCTTCAAGTATGGCTAAATTTTAGTCAAAATCTTAGGACCAGGTCAGATGTCTCTTTATGTTTATATATTTTTGAAAAAAAGAAAAAAAAAAGGAGAAAACCTCGCTACAAAATATTCAACGAACCGAAATTGTTTTGTACCTTCACCTAATTTCATTCCTACCCTGGGGACAATTACTGTGACCAAGGGTATAGTACACTGATGGCTCACTCTGGATCATGTGCTTACCTGTGTTGCAAGGGGGAGAATCAGCTCACCTGAATATTATTTCTTGTAAAGAACCTAGACTCAGACTTCACACTGTTAGACAAATTAGAACATAATTTCTTTAAAGACATTTTATTTTTCATAAAGCTTAAATGTTAAGTATCTCCATAATCTTGAGAAATGCAGTATTTAAAACATTTAAAGGAAGAATGTCTCAATGAGGAAATAGCATAACACGGAACTGATATTACAGAAAGAGTAATTAAGATTATAATATAATGGAAGTTTAATTTATAATTAAGATACCAAGTAGTTTCTGAGAAATGCTTACATAGATCAGAGTTTTGGATTTGGAAATACGTACTACATTTTTCACCTCTGAACCAATGCCAAACAATGAATTTCTCTACTTTCTTGCAATTTGTTATGGAGACAATCTTATGAAATTATTTTCAAATGTACTTAAAATTACTTAAATGTCACTTGAACCCATTTATTTTATTTAGTTTCCTAAGAAATGTAGGCCTGTTAACTCTCCAATAGGAAGCATCACTACTCTTCTTGTAACAACCATTATGTTTCATATAAAGAACAAAAATGTTAACCCCTTAGTTGAGCTTTATGATGCGATGATTCTCTCAAAGCATCATACAAAGTAGAAATTCTGAGTTGTCTTTTATCCTCAAAATGGAAGTGAATAAAGAAAATATTTATTGAAACATTTGCAGAGTTGAAATCATCTAGTCCAAATATTTTGGTTCCAGGTTCACCTTGTATTAATACTTCTGGTATGAAAGAAAATAACTTCCTGATTTGGTCTGGTCAGGGGGAGGGAAATGGATTTATTATCTGAATGCTCATTAATTTTTCAGCAAGGTGTTAGAGGAAATCTTGGTGCTTATCTCTCCTCTGTGTGTGTGTGCAGTAAAAGGAATTCTTGTATGTTAATCTTTCATAGGGCTTCTGTGAGCATGAAGTTAGCTAGGAAGTGATTTACTGTCTACTGACTTCAGATTCTGAATCTTTGTATTTTGTTAATGGAATAGATAAGAAAAATGGGCCTCTCCTGGCTTTTCTCTCCTATTCCTTTCCCACGTCACCTTGGCAGAGATTTATCTGTAGGCACGAAGAAGAGTCAGCTATATGAACTGCAGTGGTGATTATCTCCCTCTGAGGTCACTGTAGTATATGCTTTTTCTTCTGTTGCAAGAAAAGAGTAGATTGATCATAGAGGCATGATGGCAAACACATGTTGTTGGTGAAGCTACTGCTTTTTCACAAGCTATACAAAGTCTTTGAGAAAGTTCATAATTATCCCTAAAAGCCAAAGTAGTTTAATTTTTATATGCAAATATACAAAAAGCTAGTAAGTGAAAATAGTACCCATGAGCTATTTATTGAAATATCATAAACCAACTTTTAATTAAGTCAATGAAAACAAGATTTAAGAGAAAATATGATTTTTTTATATTAAATGCACTGATAAATCAGCTGATTTGGAATGTTCCTTGTTAGTTCCCAACCTCCATTATCACTTTCACAATACATTTATAAACCCTTACCAACCACCTTATCTAAAATTTGTGGTCTCTTGAATTTTGAAAGTATTTTGCTTCCCTTTTGGACTGTTAGTAAATACATTATACTTTTCTCTACATATAAAAGGAGTTAGGCCTCATTTACACTGTCATATTTAATAATTTATTCTCTTGGCTTTGGAATTAAAGAAAGAGTAAGAGCAGCTCTCGGGAGACAGTAGTAAAGTGTAAATGATTGCCATAGTATTGAGCATTTCTGTTTTTATCTCATTCAGTGTTTTATATTTAAAATAACATTGACATATTTAAATTGGAAACATAAATATTATTCATTCTTATAATGCTCAAGAATATAATGATATAGTCATAGATTAGAGTCACACACATTCATGATTATTAAGGTTAATAATGTTAAATTAACTTGAAAAAACATACTTTTTAATATTATGCAAAGTATCAATTTGCAAGATGAACTATATTATATATGTATATTTGACTCTAAAAGATACACACGCTTAGAATACAGCCTTGGAAAAAGAAAACAAAAATGAAAATAGGTTGTAAGAAAAAATAACCTTTAATTTTCCTTTTTATAAGTATATATTACTAATTATTTACAATGAAGATACTTTTATAGTGAAATATAACAGTTTTTAAATGTTCTTACTAAAAGTATAAAAACAATAAAATAAATTAGTTTTGGAATTATTTTATCTTTTCTGTTTCCATTGTTGAAGAAATGTTGATTTCTTCATTATTTTCCCTATATTAGTCAATAAAATGCAGTGTTTTGATTTTTAGAGAGAAAAGAAAAAGATTCAATTAAGCAAAAATATTAACTCACTTGATCTATATTCCAAATTTGGTGGACATATATTCTTTAGTTTTAGTGATATTATTTAGAATACATCCTGATATTTCACCAACATAGTGTTTCTTTTACTTTTTTTCTTATAGCATATGTGGTATCTACACAGCATTAATTTTTTAAAAATTAAAAATATATTAATATATAAGATTTGTGTATATATATGGCATACATATTATATTTTGTCACATGCATAGAATGTGAAATAATCAAGTCAGGGAACTTAGGATATTTATCACCATGAGCATTTATCATTTCTATGTGTTGAGAACATTTCAAATCCTCACGTCTAGCTATCTTGAAATATATAATACCTTATTATTAACTATAGTCACCCTACACTATATTTAAATGTTTGAACTTATTCCTTCTATCTAACTGTATTTTTATATCCATTACACAACCCCTATTTTTCACCCTCTCCCCATTATACCTCCCAGTCTCTGGTAACCAACATTCCACTCTATATTTCAATGAGATCAATTTTTTTAGCTCCCACATATAATTGAGAACACACAATATTTGTCTTTTTGTTTTGGCTTATTTTGCTTAAGAAAATGACCTCCAGTTCCATCTATATTGCTGCAAATGCATGATCTCATTGATTTTTATAGCCAAATAGTATTCCATCATTTAAGGATACCATATTTTCTTTATCCATTCATTTTTTGATGGCCAATTAGGTTGATTCCATATCTTTGCTATTGTGAATAGTTCTTCAGTAAACATGGGGGTGCATGTATCCCTTCGAAATACTGATTTCCTTTCCTTTGAATCAATACCCAGAAGTGGGATTATTGGATCTTACAGCAGTTCTATTTTTAGCTTTTTGAGAAATCTCCATACTGTTTTCCATGATGGCTGTACTTACTTACACCCCCATCGACAGTGTATAGAAGTTCCCTTTTCTCCATATCCTCACTAGCATCTGTAATTTTTTTGTCTTTTTGATAATAGCCAATCTAACTGGGGTAAAATGATATGTCATTGTGATTTTAATTTGCATTTCTCTGATTATTAGTGATATTGAACATTTCTTCACATACCTGCTGACCATTTGTATATCTTCTTTTTATTTTATGGCTAAGCTTCCCAAAACATAGGCAACAAAAATAAAAATAGACAAATTAGACTACATGAAACGAAAAGTTTCTACACAGTAAAAGAAACAATCAACATAGTGAAGAGACAACCTGTTGAATGGGAGAAAATATTTGCAAAATATTCATCCAACAAGAGACTAATATCCAGATTATATTAATACAAGGAACTCAAACAACTCAACAGCAAAAATCCAAACAATCCCATTAAAAGATGGGCAAAGGATCTAAACAAAAAATTCTGAAAAGAAAACATTGATTTGTTTTTGATTATTGTTTTCTGTAACAGTACATCTCAAAACTTAGATTTACTTATTGGCTACATTAAACTCAATGAAGATATGGAATCTGTTGTAAGGTGATATAACACTTCATAAAAATTGATAATTTCAATGTTCCTTTCCTTATGAATTTTGATATCTCATTTAGAATTAAAAGTATAGCATCATTAAAAATATGTCTTAAAATTCCAAATTGTGGTTTTTTTGATTAATTCAAATACATTCAAAAAGTTTAAAAAGAATTATCAAATATACTTCATACAACTTTAGCCACAATGTTTTTATCTTGGACATTTTTCATAGTTAAATTAAGATTTTATCATAAAATTAATAAACTCAATTTTATATTCTTCAAACAAGGAGCATGTCTGTCAAGATTGAGTATATAGACAAGGTGTGGAGTCCAATTTAACACAGTATATTAAATCTTCTCACCTAATAAATTAGAAAAAGGATCTCATGTGTGAATCTACACAAAGATTTTATATATATATATGCTTCTATAAAGTTTTGCATGTGTATATATGTATACAGATATATATGTGTATATGTGTATACACATATATGGTTAGGTACAGGAAATATCCTACATTTGGAATTAATGTGAATTACTGCCAGCCACTAAACTTGAAATTGTTACTAACTCATTTCAGATTTATGCTAATACACCCTAGGTACTATGATTGGAATAAGAAAAGAAGAAGACATATGAAAGCAAATTGCAATCTTAATGACTTTAGAATGTGAATAGAAACATATTCTGGTCAGTGACCTTATGCACAAGTGCTAACTCAAACAAGGGTTATATGTCCATCATGAAGGCAGTTAGACCTCATGAAATAGGTGAGATTTCATCAGGAAAAGAATGATGAGTTGTGGAATAACATGTGAAATACACTGGAAATGGACAGGAAGGCATATGATACTCAGATGGTTAATTTACAATGCACTATGGATATATAAGATGGAAATCTTGATGAAAGCTTTAATTTATCTAAACTGATTATTGGGGATATCTTAATCCAAATCTCATTTTTTAAAAGATTTAACTATAGATAGTAAAGGTTAAGTAACTTTTCCAAAGCCATGTTGCTCACTGATGCTTTAAGTAGGAGTATAAAGTTGTTTTCAAGACTGCTTGTCCAATTCTCTATGCACTGTATTCAATTTAATTTGAATAAGAAGAGGTAAATTGCAGCCTGGAGAATAATCTTTCATATTTAGTGAGTTGCTGAATATGTATTAATAAGGGTAGATTTTCCAAAGGTTAATAAAGTATCTAATCATTTAATTCTGCAAATTATATTTTTGTACTGGTCTATAGCACAATGTACTGGAAAGGCAAGGAGTCTGAAATCCAGCAAACTGTACTGGGAAGCTTGATTATATTAACCCTACCGAATATCATTGTGACCTCAGGTGAGTTACTAAGAGTCTTTCAACTTCAGTTTAGTATGAAAATGAGCAGGGTAATTCTTACCAACGAGTATTGAGTGGCACACAAAGAAAGAAAGAATGCTTAATACATCCCGGCACTCATTCCATAAATGTCAGTTTCCTTCCCACTTCCCTAACCTTCTTATATATTCAGTGATTCATACGTGCATTTGTTTATTCATATATGCCAGACATTTCAATAGATTTTATGAATATAAGCACAAATAAAATGCAGCTTCTGTCTTCCTGGAAACTATATTCTCTGTTTTGATTCTTATTATATGTTGTGTCCAATGAATCACAACACTATATAGAGACTCTCAAAAGAAGAGAGAGAATTGAATGCTTTCTTATACTATTTCTAACATTTGCCTAATTTGAGACTTTAGGCGTATACATTTGGCAGCCAAGAACTGTTGGGTGTTTTTTTTTTCCATCTATCTTACATGTTTTAGTTATTATTAGGGAATGCTGAATACAACAATGTCAACAACAACAAAACTAGATGTAGGTGTGTAGGTTGCATGTGTAGGAGGTCCCTTACCCATTCACATGTAGGCACTATTCCAGGCATTGTGAATATATCAGTGAACTACATGGACAAATACTCCTGGTTTTAAGGAGATTGCATTTTATTGGGGAAAGACATATAACATAAGTAAATAAATGAGTAAAATGTGTTTAAGTGCTATGGAGAAAAATAAATGGGGATAAGAAGTGAGGTAGGGTTGTAATTTTTAACAAGTACCCAGAGAAGGCCACATTGATAATCTTGATATTGAGTAACCCTGAGGAATTTAATAGGAATTGGCCATTTTGATATCTGAGTGGAAGTTGGAGATAACTATAGATAGAAGGAAACAATAAGGAGAAAGGCCCTAAAGGAGGAGTGTGAGTGTAGTTGTAAGGTGGCCATGGAGCTGCAGCCCAGTAAGCAAGGGAAAGATGAGTAGAAGATAAAGTTAGATAGATGAAGTAAGGGCCAGGTCATGTAGAATTCTACAGATACTTGTGAGAAATTTGAATTTACTTGAGATGAGGTGGGAAGCCATCGGATAGTTCTGAGCAAAACAATGACCTTATCTGACTTATATTTTTGTGTCACTGTTAACTGTTACGCTGAGAGTAAAAACTTAGACATTGTTAACTAAGAGAAAATAAGATCATTCTATTACTATTGAAATTCCCCAAATATGCATTTTTAAATAAAATAACTTGGTAGAATTAAGCAATTTTATTAAAATACTATTTTTAACATGCTATTTTTAAAAGATTCTTGACATTATTCCTAATATCAACACCCCCAAAATGAATTGCTTTCTGTTCTTTAGTACCAGTTCTGCAACATACCTCTAGCATTATTTATGACTTTTCTGATTGTAGTGGGTTTGAATTTTACACCACAAAGTCATTTGTGAAAAACGCATAATGTTTATTTCATTTCTTTTTAATCAAATTAAATCTGTCTTTTAGTTCTCATCCTACCAAAGAGGTGAAAATTTTAATTGCATTCATTTTTTTTCAGGATTTTTCCCCTCCCCCTATGTGCATATTCCATCTCCTTAGCACAGATCAACTTCTGTTCCAGGTGAGAAACTCTCTATTTCAGGCGTCCTCAAACTACAGCCTGCGGGCCACATGCAGGTGTTTTTGCCTGTTTGTTTTTTTACTTCAAAATAAGATATGTGCAGTGTGCATAGGAATTTGTTCATAGTTTTTTTTAAACTATAGTCCGGCCCTCCAATGGTCTGAGGGACACTGAACTGGCCCCCTGTTTAAAAAGTTTGAGGACCCCTGCTTTCATCTCCTCCTCCTCATTAACTGCCCTTTCTTTTGTGCACTCATCATATTGATCACAGAAAAGAGGCAATTTTTGCTTTTAGATATTAAAGCTATCCCCAAAGCAAAGGAACAGAGGAAAATTATAATCTGAAGATAAATTAATTTGTTGTATGTAGTGGTTCCTAATCAAGGTGGCATAAACAGAGGGGAGGTATTGTAGTAGTTTTAAAAATCCAGGTGTGTATTAAAGGATATTTCTAGGTTGAATTAATACTTTTACATCTATAATTCAATAATAAACTTCTTAATGTGCTGTTTTATGTATTAATAAAAGAAAATATTTAGTACTGTGATTGTTATAAAATTCCCTTAAAGTTTTTTTTTGAAAGCCATCACTCTCAGATGTAACATATTAATGTTCTTTGATGCTAAAAGGTGGTCTTTATAATCTTATTCTGGTTTTATACACAGGTTTAATTATACTAGCTCTTCCTAACTTAGCTTGAGTTCTTAGAATGCAAAGTCTTTTGGCATAATTTCTGCTTGACACTGATGTAAATTGCTTCTAGGCTCTCCTCCTAGCAACTCTGTTTACATACCTTACTCCTATTAGAAGCTATTAGGCTAATTAAAGAAATGAGCTTGATTTTCTTTGTAGAACCTCCAGGTGTTATTACTATTAAATGTTTCTTTCCATTACTGAATAAGAAAGAAAAAGGAATTAGTCTCATTAAGCAACATCTTAGATTTCAGTTCATGACTAAATTTTACCAATTGTAAGAAGGTATCTTGAACATCTTTATTAAAGAGGAATAAAATACCCCACCATTTTTTCTTATTTGTTAAGATTTTGAAAAAATAATAGATGTAGTTTATAAGTCTGTCATAGCTGTAGAAATCTTGTCTTTGACACCAACTGATTTGAAAAAATTTGAAGCTTTCATCATGGATATTTATTTATTTATTTAGTTCTTTTAGACATGGGCTGGAGTACAGTGGTGTGATCATAGCTCACTGCTGCCTTGAACTCCCAGGAACAAGTGTTCCTCTTGCCTCAGCCTCCCTAGTAGCTGGGACTATAGCCCACCATGCCTGACTGAATCATCTTTTTTTGAAGAACATTTTAAAACAGAAAGCTAGATACTTTTCAAATGGTGATTTTATATTGTTTTCACCACAGAGACAAACTAAATTTACTAAATGTAGATGAATGGTTTGCTGATGATTCTGAATATCTTACCTTCTTTGCTAAAGAATGAAGGCTACATATGTAAAATCAGGGTCAGGAAATAGGAAATGAAACTTCTATTGTATTTCTGGAGTCCAAATTTGAACACTGCAATACCACATCAAGACATTTTTAAAGGTATGACAATATTTATTGTTGATAAATAGTAGATTCTGAAATTGACTTATTAGACAGGGTAAGGAATAGGCATCAAAATCCTCCAGAACATGATTCAATCCTGAACTTTTATTATCATTACTTAATAAAGATTGCATTGAATCTGTAGATCAGTTTGGGGCATTCTGTTATAATAGCATTCAGTGTTCTGATTCTTCAACATATAATATGATCATGAACATATATTCATTATTCTGGTATTTTAAAAATTATTTTTTTAAAAATAGAAATTTAAAAATTTCAAATAAGAATTTTGGAAGTTTTCAATATACAAGATTTTCACTTCTTTTGATAAGCTTATTTCAAAGTATTTTGGAAGTATTCAATATACAAGATTTTCACTTCTTTTGATAAGCTTATTTCAAAGTATTATATTATTTTTAATGCTATTATAAGTAGAATGATTTTCATTTTTGGTTTGTTCCCTGTTAGTGTGTGAAAATACAAATGATTTTTGCATATTGAATTTTATCCTATAGATTTGCTGTCTTATTTATTTGTTCTAATAGTGCTTTTGTGGATTTCTTAGAATTTTCTATATGCAAGAATTTTCTGTATGAATAAAAAGTTACTTCTTCATTCTCAAACTGGATACCTTTAAAAATCTTTCTTGATTAATTTTTCCGTATAGAATTGTTAATACAGTATGAAAAAGAAGTGAGAGTAGAGATCTTTGTCTTCCTCCTGACTGAAAGAGAAAGCATGCAGTTTTTAACCACTGAATATATTAGCTGCAAGTTATGCATAGATGACCTTTATTAGGTTAAAGAAATCACCTTCTATTCCTAATTTGTTGGGGGCTGTTTTGTTTTTTCATTGAATGGGTTTAGATTTTGTCAAAGGTTTTTCTTTATATATAGAAATAATTATGCAGATTTTGTCCTTTATTCTATTAATATAGTATATTACATTGATTTTTCAGATGATTTTCTGATGCATTTCTGCTGTAAATCCCACTTGGTCAAGATATATAATCCTTTTAATATCTTGCTGGATTTGGTTGCTAGTATTTTGTGTCTAGACTCTCAGGGGATATTGCACTGTAGTTTCTTTTTTTTCTGTGATACTTTTGTCTTGTTTTGGTATGAGGGTAATATTTCCCCACTAATAAAATTAGTGGGAAAATGCCCCCTCTTATGTTTTCGGAAGAGTTGAGTTTGCAAAGTAGTGGTATTAATTATTCTTTAAATGTTTGTTATAATTTACTATTGAAGCTATTTAAGACTGGATTTTTCTTTGTGAAAAATTTCAAATTTATTAATTTAATCTCTTTAAATTTTATTAGTCTATTCAGAATTTCAACTTCATCTTGATTCAGTTATGCTAGTTTGTGTCTTGCCAGGATTTTTTTTAAAATTTCATCTTGTTTATATAATTTTTTGGCATATAGTTGTTCATAGTATTTCCTTAAAATGCTTTTTATTTTTGTAAAGTGGGTAGAAATATCTCCTTTCACGTTTCCAAGGTTAGTAGTTTGAATCTTTCTTTTTCTTTGGTCAGTCAAGTTAATAGTCTGCCAATTTTGTTTTTCTTTTCAAAGATAACTTTTGGTTTTCACTATTGTTTTTCTATTCAGTCTTTCATTTGTTTCTGCCCTAATAGGTTTTATTTCCTCCTTTATTGATTTAGGTTTAGTTCACTCCTCATTTTATATTTTGCTCAGGTGAAAGTTTAGGTTATCTTTTGTCAGCTATTTCTTTTTAATATAGAGATGTTTACAGATATAAGTCTCACATTAAGCAACACTTTAGCTGCATTCTGTAAGTTTTGGTATATTGTGTTTTTGTTTTTATTCCCACAAAATGAATGTCCTTTGATATTTATTTATTGCTATATTAATTATTTGCAATATTTTTTTAATTTTCAAATGTTTGTGGAATCCCCAAATCCATTTTTGTTATTGATTTTTAATTTAATTCCATGTGGGCAGAGAACATGTTTGGCATAATGTCAATCCTTTTAAGTTTATTGAGGCTTGTTCATCATATGGTTAATCCTGGAGAATGTTCCATGTGCCTTTGAAAAGAATATATATTCTGCTATTATTGGGTGAAGTCTGCTGTTGATATCTATTAGGTATATTTGGTTTATAGTATTGTTCTAGTCTTTTATTTTCTTTTTGATCTTTGCCTGTTGGTTCTACCATTTATCAGAAGTTGGATATTGAAATCTCTACTGTTACTGTTAAACTGTCTATATTTTCTTTCAGTTCTCTCAGTTTTTGCTTCATGAATTTTAGAGCTTTGCTATTGGGTGCATATATGTTTGCAATTATTATATCTCCTTGATGTTTTGACACTCTCTTCACTTAAAATGTTCTTTTTATCATTAATAACATTTTTGTTGAATTTTATTTTTTCTGATAGCTGTCTTTAGGTTACTATCTGAATGGTATATCATTTTATATCCTTTAATTTTCAACTTATTTGGGACTTTTAATATAAAATGTGTCCTGACTGGGCACAGTGGCTCATGCCTGTAATCTCAACAATTTGGGAGTCCAAGGTGGGAGAATTGCTTGAGGTTAGCAGTTCAAGACTAGTCTGGGCAACATGGAAAAACTCCATCTCTACAAAAAATAATTTAAAGAAAATAGCCAGACGTGGTGGCATGTGCCTAGCTACTTGGCAGGTTTAGGCAAGAGAACTGCTTGAGCCCAGGGGTTTGAGGCTGCAGTGAACTCTGATTACACCAATGCACTCTAGCCTAGGTGACAGAGTGAGATCTTGTCACTGATATATATATATAATGTGTTCTTGTCCATAACATATCACTTTTTCTCATATTGCCAATATGTGTCTTTGACTAGAATGTTCAACCAATTTATTTTTAATGAAATTACTGACAAATTAGGACTGCTTATGATATTTTCTTATTTTATATATATAATCTTAGTTTTTATGTTCCTCTATTTCTAACATTATTGCCTTCTTTTGTGTAAAATAAATATTTTCTACTCTTCCTTTTTAATTCATTTTTTTTACTATATATTTTGAGATATTTTCTTCATGATTGCCCTGAGATTACAATTTATATCTTTACATAAATGTATTCATTTTGGGGATTTGGGGCTGGATAGGGATTTCTTAGGTGAGGGCATCTTTTCTTTAGCAATGCAAATCTGTCATCCAAACACTGCTGCTTTCTGTTCTCCACAGCTGGTATGAGAATTCCACTGTTATTATCACTGATCTGTTGCATTTCATGAGTCCCTTGCCTCATGCTGCTCTCAAAGTCTCTTCTGGTTATTAGCTTTTGACAGCTTGACTATAATATGTCAAGATGTAACCATTCTTGAATTCATGTTACTTACAGTCTTTGAATTTTGTGGACCTGTAAATCATGTTTTTCATCACAAATGGAGATTTTTGACTGTTAGTTCTTAAATACTCTTTCCGCCTCTCTGTTTTTCTTATGTGACTCTTATTATGTGTATGTTGGTATGTGTTGTGGTGTCCTTCAGACCTCCGAGGCTCTATCCACTTTTCCTCATTCTTTTTTTCTCTCTGCTCTTCAGACTGAATAAAATCTATTGATACATTTTAAGGATGCCAATTCTTTCTTCTGTAAACTCATAGATGCTGTTGAGCCACCCTAGTGATTATTATAAATTTCAGTTAATATACTCCTCAAATCTAGTATTTCCCTTTTGTCCTTTTTAAAAATTTCTCTCTTTTTGCTGGTATTCTGTATTTGGTTAGACATCAATCTCATACTTTTGTTTCATCCTTTAGACATGGTTTGCTTTAGTTCTTTAAATGCATTTAAAATAGATAATTTAAAATCTTTGTCTAGTTAAGTCCAATATATGTTCTTTCTTAGCGGTAGTATCTATTTACAGCTTGGATGCGTGGTATGGAACACAATTTAATGTTTCATTTTATATTTCTTGAAAATATTTTTAATTGAAAACTACATGTTTTAGAAAATATAAATGGCAAATCTGGATATCAGAATTTCCCTCCTTCCCTAGGTTTTTTTATTGGTGGTGATTTTGTTGATGTTATTTTTGCTGTAATTTATTTAGTGACTTTCCTGAAATGAACCTAAAAATCTGCATTCTTTGACATTTATGGTTACTAAAATCTCTGATCATTTAGCCTAGTAATTAGATAATGATTAGACAGAGATTTTCCTGAATACCTTAAATCAGTAAGTCTCCCAGACTTTGTCATGGTCTTTTGTTTCTGGTATTGATCGTGTGTCAATGCACCTGTAGGCAGTTTATATTTCTGCTTGTATAGAGCCTTAAAATCAGCCAGAAATGAGGCATTAGGGCATTCTTCAGGCTTTTCTAGGCATGCACACAGTTCTGCACATGTACACTGAATTTTAAGTCCCTAGGAAAATGAGGAGGTTTCAAAGCCACTATGGACATCTCATTTCTCCTATCTTCTTTATAAATGTTTTACATTTCTCTTGTTTGTCCCAACAGGTAATGTTGAATTCATCAACTACAATGTTAAATAATTACCATAATTTTCAGCAATTACTTGGAAAAAGAACATTTTCCATTGAGAAAACTCAGAATGAAATCAAATAACTGTCAGCCCTGTGAGTGGGACTTTGGTAGGGTGTTCCCATACATGTCAAATAGTGAAAATTTTCTGGCTATAGGCTTTTGAATGAGCTGCACACTAGGCCTTCCCCCTTCAATGGCTACTAGGGTTGTTGATTTTTATAACTTTCATGGTTGTGTGACTGCCATTTTAAAGACTACCATTCTTTTTCCATGGATTCAGTTAAAATATAAATAAATAAATAAATAACCAAAAGCTACTATTGACTTGGGACAAGGTAGATGAGAAAAGAGCAAGTTAATATGCCAAAAACTCATGATTCTTACAAAGGTTTGGCTGTTGTTTTGAATAAGTATGCCTCAGATTGCCGAAAGCGTTTTGTTAATTCCAGAGTCCTGAAAAAGTTGACTTTTATACAGTTTGTCAGTTTTGGCATGGTTTTTATGATGATATGAATTTTTGGCCATTCTTCCTTCTGTCATTCTGGAAGTTCTGCCTTTCTCATCAAACTTTTAAAAGTGCATGTCACCTAAATAATATTCATTTGTGAACAAGTATTCAAATAAATGTCTTAAGGCATTTTTTTCCATATTAAAATTTAAATAGCTTTTTCTCCCCAAAAATTTAATGATTAATTCTAAGACTATCTTTTCAGGTCTCTGCCTAAATCATTCTTTATCAAAATGTACTTGTTAGGCAAGAAAAACAATAAATTTATGTACAATGTATGGTAATCTGCCATTAACCTATGCATGTATTCATTCATATATTTATTTTAAGCAAATACTGATTGAGCAATAAAAATATTCTAGACACTGGGAAAACCATTGTGAATAACTTATACCATCATTACCCTTATGGATGTTACATTATATATTTTCATGGGGATAATTAGTAATATTGGAACATTCCTCCTTTGTTTAACTACTCTTTCCATTTCATAGAAGGATTAGATATGCCTTCATTTTCACTTTTGACGTTGAAGCTGTTTAAAATGTAAAACTACATCAATTTTGGTAGTTAATTGTACATTACACAGCAAGTAGATATCACATAATATATGTTGAGGCCATTTACTATGCCAATATCTCTTAAAGCTAAATAAGATACAGCCTCTTTTTCAAAAAACCAAATTAAATGCCTCAAAGAACTAAAAGTAGAAATACCATTTGATCCAGCAATCCCACTACTGGTGTTTACCCAAAGGGAAAGAAAAAACATTTTATACAAAAGACACCTGTACTCGAATGCTTATAGCAGCACAATTCACAATGGCAAAGATGTGGAAACAACCCAAGTGTCCATCAGTACATGTGATATATGTATACCATGAAGTACTACTCAGCCATAAAAAAATGGTAAACTAATACCTCTTGTATTAATCTGGATGTAACTGGAGACCATTCTTCTAAGTGAAGTATCACAAAAATGGAAAAACAAACACCACATGTACTCATCACTAAATTGAAACTAATTGATCAACTCCTATGTGCAGATATGTAAATAACATTCATCAGAAATCAAGCAGGTGTGGGGAGAAGGAGGGGATGGGTAAATCACACCTAATGGGTGCAATGCCCACTATCTGGGTAATGGGCACACTTATAACTTTGACTCAAACAGTACAAAAGCAATTTATGTAACCAAAATGTTTGTATCCCCCATAATACTCTGAAAGAAAAAAGAAAAAAAATAATCAAATTATTGTGAATGTCTAGTCTTACAAGTACTTTATTAAAATATTAAATATAATACTTTTTAAATCTAAATATAAGCTCTTATGGTTTCTATGCAGCTATAAAATAAAATTAAATTAACAAATTAAACATTAACAGAATTATACAAACAATAAAATTCCAATTAGCTAATTAATTTAATGTGATGAGTGATATTCTGAAACAAAGTTCTTGATGAAAGCTTGATTATGATATTGATGCCATTTTTAAAAATTTGAACTACTGTGGAAGTTTCATTTGTGCAGCTGGATAGCATTATTCAGGTTTTACTTGACATGAAAACATTATTTTTATGTCACATTTCCAAAGATCAATTCTCATTCACCTTTTCAGGTTAAAGTAGGACTACTTGTCACTAAGGCAGTTATAAATAGCACACCAAACACTAACTCTAAAATTATGTGGCACTGCTGAGTTATAAGGTAAATAACCAGTTGGTCCAGAATATTATAACAAATATCAAAGAGAAACTGTGTTCTTCTCCATGCATTTAAAAAGAATGAGCTTTATCAATCCTTTAAAAAGAATAAGTTAGATTTTCATTCAAGGGCGTGGAATAAGGCACAAAAAGTATTATCTTGAGTAATACCAAGTTTTATTTCATGTATTTCATTATAATATAATTCTCTAAAGTATAATATACTAAATATATATTCAATATGAATATTTAATTATATATATTTTATATATAACATATGTCTGGAAGAATAAACTCCAAACTATTAATTGTTTTTGCTAGTAGGGAATGGGAGTGGGTAGAGAGCTGAAAAATTGCTTTCACTTATTAATTTGCACAATTTTATATGGTAAGATTACTATTTGTAATAAAACACCTATGCCATATAAATAAAATGTATATTTGTATTCCATGGGATTGTTAAATTTAGGATAAGAACTATATAAAATTTTTGTAAATGTAAATTGATGAATAGAATTAACCCTCAAGTGAGTGGGTAAGCAGTACACAGCAGCAATGAGGTTTTGTGTCAAACCAACTTGAATGGAAAAGTATTAATACCAATTATCTGAATCGGAATACATAATGATAAGCAGCATTTTCAATTCTTTTAAAGGCTAAACTACAGATAAAAACAATTCAAGTTCATTTTAGATTTCTAGCCTGGTATTACAGAGGCACTCAAAGCATGTGGTTCAGAAATCTGATCATTAATTGTTATCAGGTAAAATAACAATCATTCCACACAAATAGATTTATTAAAAACTCAGCAGGGGGGAGGGGTGGCAAGGGTAATATATGTAACCTTAACAATATTTGTACCCCCATAATATGATGAAATAAAAAAATAAAAAAAGAAAGAAAAGGATGGCAGTCTGCAACCCAAAAGAGAACCCCACCAGAACCTGACCATGGTGGCACCCTATTCTAAGACTTCCAGCCTCCTGAACTGTAAGAAATAAATGTCTATTGTTCATAAAAAAAAAACCCTCAACTTATAACAGTAGAATGTACCATTTCTTGTCCAGCATCATGACAGAGCCAGCTGTTTTAGAGCTAACAGAAAAACTCACCTCTCTATTTAGTATTTTCTTCTAAGTGAACTACTGATTCATTCTATTACCAACAAAGATCCCTTTGTCACAGAGAGAAGTCATAATTTAAGCCAAAAACTTTTTTCATAATGTTCACACAAGCATGGGCTAGCTTAGCATAATACAACTTAAGTATAAGTAACTGCTCCCTTGTGCCTCTTTTCTCAGCAACATTCTTTCCTGTATGTTGTTTTTTTTTAAAGCACTCTGTATTTTATCTTGAAGTAATCATTTAAATATTTATAGAGTAATATAAATTTTAAATATATACTTGTACATATGGAAAAGCAACATTATTTGCACATCATTTGTACCTAAAAGTTGATACAAACAGAATTAAACAAAGATTTTCATGATATCTCTTTCCAACTAACCCTTAGAATTAAACAAATTGTCTTACTAAAGTGATTATCTATGTTTATAAGCTAATGAATTTCAGAAAAACCTTAATAATAACACTTTAGAAGATAATGATAATTATTAATTGACCTTGTTTACAAAATAGTTAAAAATAATAGCAACAATATTTAAATATTTTCCAAGTATATTTAATATATTCATTTCCTTTGATAGCTATGTAATTATTTAGTTAGGTTTAAAAATATATCCATTTATTAAAAGGACATAATTGGGTAAATCAAGTGTATATCTAAAGTATGACAGAGACAGGACGCGGTGGCTCACGCCTGTAATCCTAGCACTCAGGGAGGCTGAGGCGGGCGGATCCTTTGATCTCAGGAGTTCGAGACCAGCCTGAACAAGAGTGAGACCCTGTCTCTACTAAAAATAGAAAGAAATTAGCGGGACAACTAAAAACATATAGAAAAAATTAGCTTGGCATGGTGGCGCATGCCTGTAGTCGGGATGCTGAGGCAGGAGGATTGCTTGAGTTTGAGGTTGCTGTGAGCTAGGCTGACGCCGTGGCACTCTAGCCCAGGCAACAAAAAAAAAAGAAATCTCATGAATTAGGTATGATAAATATAGCATAGGACCTTATTTTCCTCTTGAAAATGATACCTGAAAGCAGACCTATTATCTGCTCTATACTTTATAAAACTGTAGACATAAGTAGTATAGAATATTACCTTCAGAAATATGTATATAGTTATTGGCACCACAGGTAAGAAATGGTAGAGTTGTATTCAAAGGTTCTTGGTTTCTGATCTTTGCAGAGAAGCTGATGTGAGAAATGAAGTATCTCTGACTCCTTGAAATAAATTACAACACTACAGACTTTAGAATACCATCTAAGTTCTGCCTTTTTTTAACCAGACAATAAGGATTGCTTTGCTTCCTAATCAATACCTCTTGACAAGTAAGTTTTGGTGTATTATTTAACATATTTTGTCA
Source organism: Cheirogaleus medius (assembly GCA_008086735.1). NCBI lineage: Eukaryota > Metazoa > Chordata > Mammalia > Primates > Cheirogaleidae > Cheirogaleus > Cheirogaleus medius. The sequence goes on from VBSM01000413.1 coordinate 21,030,139, forward strand.
TACAAATAAACCTGGTCAATAAAAAATTAATGGTATTGACTTTGAAACATCTTTATGTTAAATTCTGTACCCAAATTGTACCTTAGAAGAAGAAAGAGGTTGACAAAAGGAAGAACTGGGGAACCCAAACTGACATTTTGTTCAACTGCCATCAGGAATAAATATAATTTCCTTGAGCTAACAAAGAGTGGGGCAAGTTGCACTTTGAGAAAAACAAACTAAAAAATGGTATAATAGTTTTACTCTTTCTGGTTATATAGTTCTAGTCCTCTGAACAAATGAGACCTTAAGCATTTTTGTTGCTGACTTCCTAATGAGAAAACAAACAAACAGAGAAGCAAACAATTTTATCCTTGGGCTGTACAATACTGATTTTGGAAGACATATTACATCCTATGGATACGGAAATTATGTAAGCAAGTGGCTATTTCCTCCATAAACAGTGTTAACTATTAAGTTGGTAACTGATAATTTTGCAGGATATTTTTTGTTCTGAAATATTGTGTGTGTTTGTTTTTATTTGATGAGCCAGTCTTTTTGATGTCTGACTTCCATGCAAAGTTACCCTTCAGCAAGTAAATTTTTCTTGTTCTAATACTTTTGTCTTTGAATCTTGCTTTCTAGTGATTAAATTATATATAGATATTCTGATATGAAAAATGAGGTCTTAGGATCAAAAGACAGTCTGTTTATTACTCACAGAACATGACTAATAGCACTAGTTCTTCTAACTCCAGTCTCTATAAGGCAATGAGGTAAGAGCATGATGTTATCTCCTGCATACAGTGGGATTGTGTTGCAGGAGAGGGATAATGGAGTTATGAGATTTGAAACGTAGGTAGCATAACTAGCGCACTGATGCAACCTCTCCTCTAGAGAGAAACACTGGCATCTAAACAGAAACAAATCTCTGTGGAGGGGAGAGCAGGCTCTCTAGCTTCCTTACCCTGGACTGTAAACAAATGGTGGGAAAGTCTCTAACTCTCTCCAAAGGGAAACACTAGATCTACCTTGCAAGCATTTGCTATTTGCTATTGAATCAGGCTTCAACGATGTCTGCTAGTGTTCTTTCAACAGAAAACCTAAATCATAAAGATTTTTTAATATTTCATAAAAATGAAAACATTCATGAAAAATTATCTCCAATAGTTTAAAAAACTGAAGATGTCTATAAGCATAAGCTGTAGAGAAGACGACTTGACAATGGAAGAGAGAAATATTTAGGTTTTGTCTTAGACTCAGAAAGAAAATTAAAGAAATTATGCATGGTCGTACAGGGTGACTTAATGGACATTGGGGACTCAGAAGGGGGAGTTGTGAGGGGGTGCGATATGAAAAATTACCTATTTGTACAATGTACACTATTCAGGTGATGCGTAAATTAAAAGCCTAAACCGGTAGTGGGGAACCTTTTCATGTTGGAAGGCCGCATTAATTTAACTGTAATCAAATAAGGCCACTTTCAAGAAACTTCAATTAAATATACTTACAAATGTGCATTATTTTGTAAAAATCTAACTACTATATACTTAATAATTTCAAAAAATGAAAACTATTTATTTTAAAGTTAACTAACCTTTTAATGACTTTGTTGTGTCTGCTTTTTGTTGGAAAGCATATGAAAATTTGGTTGCAGCATGGAAGTCTGCAGTTTCACTTCATCCTCTAGAAGAGTATCAGTCATTTGTGATCTTAGGGGCGTCTTGATTTGGGTTAGGTAGAAGAATGTAGATTCGCAGCAATAAGTGGTTCAAAAGCAAGAAAGCATTTTTCGGGCATATTGCCAAAGGCGTGGGTACTCTATTGCATTTTTCCAAGTTTTAATTGGATCTTAGCATCAAACAATGACTTTAAAATGCCATCTACTGAGAGCTCACTCAATTCCATCTATAGTTCTTTAGGTTCCTTGGTGATATAAACTAGGTGAAGCTGAAATGCTAATTTGAGTGGGATGTCATGATTCTTAAAGTCAGTGAAACTTTCATTGTTTTCTCCAATTAATAGGTCTATAACATCTGAGTATTCTTCAAATTATTCACATATATCATCCTGCTCATCAATGACCTTTGCTAACTGGGGAAAATGTCCATCTAAAATTTCTTTTGAAAAGTATTTTGAGAAAAGATAGCTTTTTTTGAAATGCTTTGATTTTTGCCACATGTTATATATAGACTTAGTTTTACCTTGCAATGAAAAATTCAAATTGTTTTGATTTGACATGATATGACACAGATATGCGGCATTCCTATGGAAATCTTCTTTCAATAATTCATATTGCTGATTCTGTTCTGCATAAAATTTAACTATCTGTTTTCTCAAAGATAAAATCTTATCTAACACCTGTCCCTGTGATAACCAACACACTTTAGAATGATATGGCAAATCACACTGAATACCTACCTTATCCTTCAACTTTACCATGTTACAAAACTGATGAAGCTGTGTTGCATTTGCATGCATATAGTTAACAATACTTATAGCTTGTTGCAAAGTGTCACTTAAAATAGCAGCTTTAACACAGAGATTTTGCTAATGCAAGATACAATGAAAAGAAATGAGAACATCTGGATCTGTAAATACTTTTTTTATCTTCATGTTTTCCTGTCATGGAAGGTACACATAAACTCACTAAATTTACCCAATTCAGTCCAACTCCATGACGTTTATCTTAAAAGTTGTTGAAGATATCTATTCCCCCGTGTCCATTTGCAAGAGTGCCCAAAGCGAGTTAACTCTTTGTAGCAAAGAAAATCTTCTGCTACCACCCGAATGAAGTATAAAACCTGGGCTGAGTCACTAGTATCAGTTGATTTGTCCAAAGCAATTGAATAATATGTATTTTCCTTTTGAAGTATTGCATGAAGTTTCTGTTAAGTTGAAGGCTAATTCATGCTGCCAGTTATGGTTCTTCTTGAAAGAGGTAGTTTGTACTTTGAAACGTTCTCAGGGTCTAAGCATCCTACAACTTCTACAATGCATTCTTTCACAATTTCTCCATCGCTGAATGGCTTTCCTTTTTTCCTGAGTATATAAGCTACTTTACAAGTTGCTTCAGCGGCATTATTTCCAAGTCTTATTGCTCCTCGAAAGAATTGTCTTTGCTTTTGCTTTTCATCTTTTAATTTCTACAGTACAACCTTTCGTGCTTCTCCCTCTAATTTAAAATATTTGTGGTCCTTATGAATGTTATAATGTTGATGAGCATTGAATTTCTTTAATGTTGATATTACAGTATCACAAAGCAAGCAAATCACCTTATCTTTAGCAGAAACAATATAATGTTGCAATTCCCAATCCTCATTAAAAAATCTGTTTTCTTCCCTCAGCATTCTATTGGTCTTCTTTGACATGATGGGCTGTTAAACAGACAGAATTAAAAAATACTATCAAGCTGTGCAACTACTCACAAATTACACTTCAAACAGAAACACAGTGCACTGTTGTCAAAGCCAATAACAGACTGGGGGACTTGACCCTCATAAACTCTTACCCCAGTCAGGCAGGGGAAGTTAGAATTAAATCGTGAGTGTAGCAGCCGTCAATTTATCCCTTATGTCTTACTAATGTTCTAATTGTGCCGGTCAACCTGGGAGGATTATTTCGCTGAAACTTATTTTAGCCTTTGGTATTTTAAATACATTCATTTTAAACATGAAATAAATATATAAAAGACAAACAAAAATGTATTAATAAAAATAAAAGGATTTGTTCTGTAAAATTTGAATTCAGTCAAAAGGCTGTACTTAAGGACCTAGAAGGTCACATGTGAACTTAAGGTCACAGGTTCCCCTCCCCTGGCCTAGACTTCTCCACTATGCAATCCCTCCATATAACAAAATCCATTTGTACCCCCTAAATCCACTTAAATAAAAAAATGAAACAAAAGTCATGCTTAAGAAAGTTGACCATATCTAAAAAGTATACATACATATATGGTAATATATTTTAAACTTACATATAATTTCAGGAATTCATAGTAAAATAATCACTTGTGGAAAATAGTCTCTCTTTTTAGTATATTGTGATGGCAGAAATATGTGAACATGATAGTAATATTGGATTCTTCTCACTTTCATGATACAAATTCCTATGGCTCATGTGCATGAACAAATGATAAATACAGTTTACGTTAGCACAGAGCAATGTATAATTCCAGTGTCACATTTAAGATACTAACTACCCTGCTATGGCCTGGATGTTTATGTCCCCCTCACCCCAAATCCATATGAAATTCTGACCCCCAAGGTGATGGTATTAGGAGGTGGGGGCTTTAGGAGGTGATTAGGTCATGAGGGTGGAGCCCTCATGAGTGTGATTAGTGCCTTTATAAAAGAGTCTCCAGAGGAACCCCTTCCCCCTTCTTCCAAGTGAGGACTCAGCTAGAGGATGGCCATCTAGGAACCAGAAAGCAGGCCCTCACCAGACATTGAATCTGCCTGCTCCTCCATCATGAACTGCCCAGCCTCCAAATTTGTGAAAAATAAGTTCCTATATATATAAGGCACCTGGTCTACAGTATTTCGTCATAGAAGCCCAAGCCAAAACCTTCTGCCCTATATGAAAATATTGGTTTTTTTGAGCATCACTTCCCTTATTTAGCAGTAAGAATAAGGAAGAATTTCAGAATATGCATTCAAACATGAATTCAATAAAATTCCTTAAAGTCAGACAAAGGATAATCTATGTTATTGTGAATAAAGTAGCCTATGTCGGACAAGTTGCTGAGTGGTAGCTCAGTTCTCTTAGGGAATTTTTAAAGCAATCTCAATTCAAACTTGCACCTTTCTTTCAATGTTAGATACATAAAAATCTTGCTGAGTGATGAATATCATGGCTCTTTAGGTTTTTGCACTTGCTTTGAAAGGATAGTAAAGGCTCAAGGAAAATTATTGTAGGCACTTGAAGTTTCTCACCTGTGAAAGACAAAATGCTGCAGTAAGTAAGAGTCCTTGGAGACCACTATAAAAGATTCATTTGCAAATAAGCTCAAGTGCCAAAGAGAGAACTTTTAAAGTACACGGGAATGTTTGATATTTGACTTTTTTGTATTACTGTAGCAATTCTGAGAACAAATGATTTTTTTCTTCTTAGGTATGTTTTTGAGGAGTCACAATTCTTTAGAGATAATTAACATCTTTAAAAAATCTTATATCTTAATAAAAGCTGTGGGTCAGTTAAAATAAAGATTAAAGAAGAAATTAGAAAGAAAACTTAGGCAGAAAGAAGTTCATTGTATGAGATCATTATTTTGAGTGCTTAACAGGACTCTGAACTTCCTGAAAATTTACACTCCATCTCTCCTAATGCCAAACATCTATTTTTTATTGTATGTAATGTTTTTCATTATTACCTACATCTTCACATATTTATTTTTTATTTATCCTTGCATTCTCAACTTTACACTCTTTTCCACAGTAGTTTTCTCTAACTCACACATTAACTCTAACTTCCATAAACATGCATTTTAGCACCCTTTATTATTTGTAGAACTTGTTAACATTAAATAATTAAATGCATAATTATCTGCGGAATGTCTGTTTCTCCCTCAGGAATACAAGTTGCATGATGCTATGAACCTTTATTTCCCACCGCTTTCTTTGAAATGCCAATCATATTGCCTTAAATAGAGAGAATTCCCAAGAAATCTCACATTGTGAATAAGTAGTTATATCATCACAGATGGATTATCTTATTACAAAAGATGCCCAGAAAGTCATTAGAAATGAAGAATGTGATAGCCCTATAAAACTGCCTTCTTTTACAGTGACTATGGGTAACTAGACTTTATTTTCACCTTAAGTAAAAATATAATGCCTTTTTTATATTTGTGCTTTCAAAATATTTCAAATATGTATGTGCATTGAACATAGGAAGTACTTAATTAGTAGTAACACAATTAATGAATAAATAGAGTAGATTTATATTAGCCATCTTCCTTATCTGGTCCATGGAAATGCCCATAGTTCAGGGCATGGTTAACCATATTTTATCTATAAATTCTGACTTATTGATATTGAGGAGAAAGAATAATAGTCATGTAATGAGCTGTGTCCAATTTATATACTTGTGTACCTTGACCTAGATAATGTACAATTGTAAATGGGTACTTACTAAAATTTGTATTTGTGATGGATCAGAAATAATACTGATTATTGCATTATTTATTTGTTTTAAATCAGCACAATTATAGGAGCTGACTTACTTGCACAAACCAATAATTTTTGCTATAGACAGTTTTGCTGTAGATTGTTATATTTACATTAAAAAAGTTGGGAAATAATAAATGTTTTAAAAATTATGTTAGTTCAAGAGAGAGATTAGAGTTCCAGAGAGATGACACTAAGGAAATTCATCTTTTTGGCTGTTTTCTTGCAAAGTGACATAAATTAAAAGAATTATATTTTAAAGTTTGATTATTAATTTTTTAAGTTGTGTAACTCTATCTGGACTGTGAACTGAGGAGTGATCAGACTCAGGAGTATCAAGTGATGCTAGGTAAACTCTCAGGGAATAATAAATAGGATATGATTGTAAGGAAACTGAAAACCTTTCACTGTTGTTTCACAGATTATCTCCTAGTAAGAAATAAACTGCATTAGAATATATTTTATCATGAATTATACTTGATAAACATAGACACCCTCAAAATATTAAGTGACATTGAGCAATGTCAGCTATATGGTAGCAAGATAAGGCTCTCCCTCCAAGAGAATATGACCGTGGCACTCCATCAGCCAAAGAGTATTAGACATAGATTGACAGGTTGTTTTTTCCTCTGAAATTTAATTTTTTTTGTTCTTGTGAATGTTTTCTCACATTTACTAATAAAAGTTTTCTTTAGAAAGTGCATTCATCAGGAAATAAATGACACTAGCTTTGAAAGTTGAGGAGAGCTTAATAAAGAATTTTTTTTAAAAATTGTGCTGGTAGGAATAAGAGAAACCAACAATGGAGGGCAAAGGAGCCTAAGCTTATAATCAAGGGATCCACCCTATGCCTGAAGTTACCAGAACTTGGACAGATTATCTGTAGCTAAAAGAATTCAGCCAATGTACAGTGACTTTGCAGGGATGAATTCAGGGGAAACGTTCCATGACTAAGTCTACTTCCACCCACTGATTTTTTACTAGTACTTCTTCTTAGTTCAATTATATGCCAAGAGGAAGAAATTACTTTGATTCATTTCACAAATGTAAGTCTCTCTGGGCACAGAGCATGGGTGAAAGGAATGGAGAGTGGATTTGGTGAAGCAGAAAGGAAATATATAACCCATATAGATAAAATACATTCGATGAAGTTTTACCTACTAAAACAAACATGCAAAACAGACCATACTCCAAACACCTTGGCTAGACTAAGGCTATTCAAAATTCATTTTTTTCAATGATTACACAGAGTATTATTTATTTTAGTTACTTTATTAGAGGGCTAACCTTACTCTGTATCAGTTTTTCCAATTTGCATTATCAGAAAGTAACTTTTTTTCTAAGTTATAAATTCCTTTATATATCTCCTGTGTACTGATTAAAATGTCCACAGTTTTAAGTTAAGTTATTAAGTGTGAATACATACACACATGCACACACACATACTACACAAACCTACAGAATAGGTTTGCTACACATCACATGTCTCATCCTAATGTTTTGACTGGACATATGTTACTTTATGGTGCTTTATTTGTTTTTCTTTAGAGTTGTATAAAAATCTGTTAATTCAATCTGTCAGTCATCAATTGCACACCTGTTAATATACATTCTCAGTGTAGTGACTGCATTTCAAACATTTCAAGCTTGGCTGAATTGTGCTTTACGTTTTTAATGCTGTCTACTTTCTGTTTACAATAGGTTCTGCTGTGGCATTATTTCCCTGGCAAATAAGAGGCTATTGTTAAAGGTAGCATTTTCATTTCCACTATTCCAACCAAAGAATCAAAATCAAATTTGCTTTTAGTAGGATATGAATGAAGCATTGCCTTGTGCTTCATGTCCTGAAAGTGCTACTTACCAGTTCACAAATGCAGCCATTACTGACATGGTAGATATTACATATATCTACTGTTACTACATATTCAGTATTACTGTACAGACATTTTCCAAATAAGAATATATCTCTACAATGAACATGGTTAGAATGAAATGATTAAGCCAACAAAATCTAAACATTCTCTACTGAACATTAAAACACTCACTTAATTCTAGACAATTCAGTTACTTCGACTCATAGAAATACAAAAATGTAAAAGAATATATAGTCTATAAATTATTATATTTTGAGTTGAAGTGGGGCAAGTGGTGCATAAAATTCATAGTTATATTAGTATAATAACAACAACAGTAATAAACACATATTTAGAAAGAAACAGTACTAAATGTTCCCAATAATTATTTCATTTAATTTTCACCACACTATTCAGTGGAAGCGGAACAATAGTGTGAAAAGTCACAAGGCTGCCTTAGTAATATGCTGAAATACAGATGGGCCATGTCACTACCTGCTGAAAAACAAGCCCACGGACGGGCGCGGTGGCTCACGCCTGTAATCCTAGCACTCTGGGAGGCCGAGGTGGGCGGATCACTCAAGGTCAGGAGTTCGAAACCAGCCTGAGCAAAAGCGAGACCCCATCTCTACTAAAAATAGAAAGAAATTAATCGGCCAACTAAAAATATATAGAAAAAATTAGCCGGGCATGGTGGCACATGCCTGTAGTCCCAGCTACTCGGGAGGCTGAGGCAGAAGGATCACTCCAGCCCAGGAGTTTGAGGTTGCTGTGAGCTAGGCTGACGCCACGGCACTCTAGCCCAGGGAACAGAGTGAGACTCTGTCTAAAAAAAAAAAAAAAAAAAAAAAAAAAAAAAAAAAAAAAACAAGCCCACAAGAAAAAGATACAAATTGCCTGATATAGAGCAGTCATATGGGCTATTTATTTTTTTAATTAAATAATTTCATCTTTTCAATAGCATGTATATGTATATAAACATATGGAATAAAATTCTAAATGGTAGAAAGGTTTGTTAAATGAACAGTTTCCAAGAATAAGGGAAATGCTCTTTAGTTTCAGTGAAGTTATTTATGGCACAGGGTATATTTGTGATTTTGCGTTAGCTTATATTATTCCCTGCTGTCAGGTATCTGCAGATATAGGGTGGCTCATAATGCACCCTTTAACCATACTTTCTTACCAACAGACAGCTTCCTACAGATATGGCACATCTAAGGATGCTCATTTATCCTACGTTTCCCAGCTCCTCCTTTATGGTAGACCTGCCCAGGAAAGCTGGCATTAATCCTTGGACTGTGCTCCCATTGCTTTAAACAAGGGGTGGTTATTTTTCTTCCCAAGATGTGCTGTCTTCTTTAGAAAATAATTTTCTGCCACATATCTCTGAGATCTGAAGTTGTAGGGGTTCTCTTTAGCCTCCTTGCAACCTTCTGTCATCTTGTTTTATTAAAGATGGATTTTGTATATCACTCCCTCACATTCCCTGTAGTATTTGACGATTTATGAGAAAAGTGGGCATTTCCCATTTATACTCCACAATGTAAGTACTATAAACAAAATGGTTTTGTTTTTGTTGTTATTTTATACTGATTCAAAATAACTAGGTCAGTGTGCATTGAGACTAAACCTAACACTAATATTTTCTGCACTGTATATGCACATGCAGAAAATATTAGTCATTATTTAGGTATTGCTTTATAGCAAAATATGTAAAGTAGGAATATCTAAATTAGAGAAATAGGAGGGAAAGGAGAAGATTTGCTGTGCTATAGAACAGAGATAGCCCAGAGATAATGCACAGTAGGTCCAAAGTAGGTTTAACTATGTTATTTATAGTAATATATAATGTAATTACTACGAATAACTATGCAATTTGTATTACTTTATGCTATTTGTATTAATATAATGTAGAGTATAATTTTGGCTGTTTGTTGAACATATAATTATTTCTTCATGACACTGGCAAGGTAAACCAGGAGATACCCAAGGGATAATATATGGTCTTTTATCTTTAGGAGCTTGCAGTTGTGAGAAAGGTGAGCTAGTTTTTAAGGCATAAATTCTTTGTTATTTAAAAAGAAAAAGGAAACATTGTTCCATGGATCTTGATGATGGAGAGAGTGCTTTATTAAACATCTGGGTCTTTAGGATAGGACTCATTAAAAAAAAAGAAAAAGAAAAAGAGTGAAAATATTCCAGAATAAGAAAGAGCATGAGTGATGAGAGAATACATGGTATACACACAAAAAGAAAGTAAATAAATTTCACTGAAGTGCAGAAAATATAAAAGGTTTTGATTGAAGAGAATTTTTAATAGTTTTGTAGAAACTCTTGAATTCTAAGTCAAGTAGTTTTATCCTTTTTCCTTAGGCAATATAAAAGAAAATGCTATAAAATACAAAGACAGTTTTTATTAGCAAGGGGGTTTGAATGGAAATTTTATTTGAATAATTTTTAAGTTTCCAAAATACTTATGTTTCCTTTTTAGAACTTTTGAAACATAACAGACATGGAAACACTTTAAATGAACAGTTTTACTACTCAAAGAATAATTTTCACACAGGTATAATTTTAGGAAATCTAATTTGCTCTGCTTTCCATGGATCAGTAAAACCAACTTATATTTTGACTCTCCAAGTTTCTGTCCACTGCTTGAAGATAAGTGTGAAAACTCTTAAGATTTTATTCTGGTATTATCACTAGAAATTCCAACTAATAATTAGCAAACTTTTGACCATGCTACAGTGAAGCTAAGAAACCTCAAATGTGGGGGCTTTCACTTTCATTGGCTTCTTCCAAAGCCCAGGAAAAGGTTCTCAATATTCGTTAATTAATACAGTTGTATATTTTTGTAAAATTTTCCAAGTAAGATTTTTAAATGCAATTGCTAAAAACTACCACCTCTTACTGGTTTATATTACCGTCTGTCATGTTTCCTGTCATACTGGCTGATATTGGATGAAGCATGGGCACTTTTGAGCCCAATTGAGGAAACATTGAGTTGGGGAATCTTTTACTTTTGGTTTAGTGGAATGTATTCCTAGGACTTGCAGAGTTGGCTGGCCATCTACATTTTAAGAATTACCCTTTACTGTGCTGACTTACCCAGCATTGTGGTACAGTGTCAAATAAAAAACACCATACAAATGTAATCTGCAGCTCTAGAGTTGGCATTATGTGGATAGCACAGAAGGAAAGAAATAAACATATGGATCCAAAAATTATTTTGTGAAAAATTGCTCTCTTTGTGAGATGTATAAATTATAGCTGTAGTGCCCAATTTTGTAGTGCTCAATGCTTGTCTGAGTGGACCTATAATACAATTTTTGCTGTTGTACCAGATGAATGGATGGATGTATGGATGGATGGATGAGTAGTATTGGGGAATTGTGCAAAAGAGAAATCATCAGTGTTCATGAGTTTGTGTGGCACAAACTGGTTTTAATGCTTGACACAGTCAATGTGCCTGTATGTGAAAGTACATATTGTATGCATCTAAGTGCTTAAGATTCTATTTTAATGTGTTTCATGTGTTTTTCTTATAAAGTTGGCAGTCCAAAATAAATGCCATGCAAAATTGCTTCTAGTGCAGCAAAATGGCTTGGAAAAACAAATATTGTAGTGAAAAAATTCATATGCAAATAAATAAATAAATCATTATAAGTACTATTACAGTAATTTAATATGTGTGTTTTTGTAACTTAATTCATATTGGCAAAATACAAAATACTTTTGAACTATTCTGCTGTATGCCTTGATTTCAGAAGAATTGTAAATATTTTTTCACAATCATTCATTCTACAAAAATCAAAATGTAAGTGAAAGAAAGTATCCTAGTTGAAGCCAAAAATGTTGAAAGCAATACTTTCAAGATCAGTAAAATATCAAACATTTGTTCCATTTTTTTGTGTATTCTAGCAGGCAATTAACTTGGTTGGTCTCAAACAGCAAACTGTTTTGAAACTAAAATTCAGGTATTTAATCCTTAGCCTTAGCTATTTAGTGTCTGCTTCACATATATGTGGTTCAAGGATAATCTAGATATGAGTCCATGTTTATACACAGATTTAGAGACTCTCTCTCTCTCTCTCTCTCCCCCCCCTCCCTCCCCCCTTCCCTTTTCTTTCTCTTCCTCTCTTTCTCAGGCTTTCTCTCTTTCTCTGGCTTTCTCCTTCCTGGGATTCCTCTCTCACTGTCCAGCCCTGTGGTTGTCTCAAACTCAGTACTTTTCCTCTTCATGCCAGAAAGATTTGACATTTTCTTTTAAAGATTTAGACATCCAGATAGCACTCCCAGCAACCTGCCTCAGGCCAGAAGTTGTAAAAACTAAACCCACTCATGGGCATTCCCCTCCACCAAGTGCCAGGCAGGGTTGGAGGGCTTTGTTCATTCACCCTCCAGGATCTTCAGGTAATTGTTTGTAGGATTTAGTCTAGAGTTTATTTTTTATCTGTAAGAGTTGTTCCCCTAGGAGCTTACTAGGTCAAAGTCTAAGTGGTGGCTCCTTCTGAGTCTTGTGTTTGAGGCTGTGGCAGGTTTCTTTTTCCTCAGAGCTAACAGGGAAGATTCCATTCTATCCCTCAGAGCTTTTTATTATTATTATTGTTATTATTTATTTTTTAGCCTCATCCTGCTCATTTTTACAGTCTGACTCATGCTTTGAGGGAGAGACTGTGCTTGTGTCACCAGCACTGTTGGCATCCTCCACCTCCTGGACCAGTGGAACCTTGTATCCTCAGCACTGTGACACTATGTGGGGATGGTTTCACTGTGTCTTTATGGCCCAGACATCCAGCCTCCTGAGCCACCAACTCATAAAATGTGCCAGGGTAGATCCAGCCTCGTTTTATGGATTTATTAATTTCCAAACTGTCAGAATAGTCCTAGGTAACCATGAATGTTTCCACTCCCCTTCCCCATTGAGAATGTCCTGTTGGGTTAATCCTGATCATCATCCCACACCGAGAGTTGGCAAATGAATTTCCACCGAGGAAAAAATCACTGCTGGTCATCAAATTAGTTATGAAGAGTTTCTCTTCTATGCAATTTTAGTTAATCTAATTTTAGTTTATTTTTATACTCATTAGTTCCGTATTCCTCTGATGTTTTTAAAAATTAATTTCTGCCTACACTCATTAATGATAATAACTCTCAGAAAACTACGAATGGAGAGGAACTTCCTCAACTTGGTAAAGAATATATTTTTAAAAACCCTATTACTAACACAATCAATATCATTGTAATGGTGAGGCACTAGTTGCTTTTCGTCTAAGATCAGAAACAAGGGAAAGATGTACCCTTTCTCACTGTTATTCAACATCATACTAGAAATCCTCCTACCTAATGCATTAAGGCAAGAAAAAGACACAAAAATTATAGAGATTGGAAAAGAAAAACTAAAAACTAAAACTGTCTTATTTTAAGATCATATGATTTTCACAATGAATCAACAACAACAAAAAACCCTAAAATTAAAAATCCAGTATAGTCAGATTATAGGACTCAAGGTAAATACGTGAAGTCAATTGCTTTCCTATATATAAACAGTGAGCAATCAGAATTTGAAATTAAAACACAGCATTGTTTGTAGCACAAAATAAATGAAATTCTTAGATATAAATCTAACAAAGTATGTACATTATTTATATAATGAAAACTATAAAATACTGATGAATAAAATCAAAGTAGTTCTAAATAAATGGAGAGTTATCTCATGTTTGTGGATAGAAAGGCAATATTTTTAAGATGTCAGTTCTTTCTGACTTAGATTGGGAAGAGTAGAATAGATTCCACCCAATCCCAACATACTAGTAAGTTATTTTTTGAATATTGACAAACTGATAAAATTTATATGGAAATGCAAAATACCCGGTAGAGCCAACAGACAAAATCAAAGAACTGATACTACTCAACTGCAAGCCTTACTATATACCTACAGATCAAGAAAGTGTAATATTAGTGAAAGAATAGACATCTCAGTGGTACAGAAGAAAGATCCCAGAAAGAGGCTGGGCGTGGTGGCTCACGCCTGTAATCCTAGCACTCTGGGAGGCCGAGGTGGGTGGATCGTTTGAGCTCAGGAGTTCGAGACCAGCCTGAGCAAGAGCGGGCCCCTGTGTCTACTAAAAATAGAAAGAAATTAGCTGAACAACTAAAAATATATAGAAAAAATTAGCCGGACATGGTGGAGCATGCCTATAGTCCCAGCTACTCGGGAGGCTGAGGCAGGAAGAACCCTTGAGCCCCGGAGTTTGAGGTTGCTGTGAATTAGGCTGATGCCAGAGCACTCTAGCCAGGGCAATAGAGTGAAATTCTGTCTCCAAGAAAAAAAAAAAAAGATTGCATTAAGAGAACCACACCTATATAGTCTACTGATTTCTGACAAAGGAACAAAGGCAATCAAATGGAGAAAGAATAATGTTTTTAACAAGTGGTACTGGAACACCTGTACATACACATGTAAAAAATTAAATCTAGACACTGACCTTGTGCTATTTGAAGAAATTAATTCAAAATGAATTGTATACTAAATGCAAAACAAAACGATAAAACTTCTAGAATATAACCAAGTGCTACATCTACCATAGTTTTGGCAGAGTTTTGAGATACAACACCAAAAGCATTATTATCAAAGGAATATAAGTTGAACCTCATTAAAATTATGCTCTATGAAAGGCATTGTTAAGATAATGATTAGATAAGAAACAAGCTGGGAAAAATAATTTCAAAATGCATATGTAATAAAGGACTTGTATCCAAAATACACACCAAAATAACTTAAAACTCAACAATAAGAAAACCTATTTAAAAGTTGGCAAAAGATATGAATAGATGTCTCACTGAAAAAGATCTACAGATGGCAAATAGTCGTATGAAATGATACTCAAATCAGGTATCATTAGTGGATCACAAATGAAAACAGCAGTGAAATACCACTACGTGCCTATTAGAATGGCTAACATCCAAAACTCTGACAACATCAAATTCTGGTGAGAATGTGGAACAACAGGAACTTTCATTCATTGCTACTGAGAATGCAAAATGGTACAGCTACTTTGGAAGACAGTTTGGTAGTGTCTTTCAAAACTAAACACACTCTTACAAATAATGCAGACATTATTCGTGGCATTTACCCAAAGGAGTTGAAAACTTATTTCCACTCAAAGATCTGCACATGGCTGTTTATAGTAGCTTTATTATTAATTGCCATAACTTGGAAATCATCAAGATATCCATCAATAGGTGAATGGATAAGCAAACTATGGTACATCCATACAATGAAATACTCTTCAGCAATAAAAAATGAATTATCAAGCCAATGAAAGACATGGGTAAACCGTAAATGCATATACTGCTAAGTGAAAGAAGCCAGTCTGAAAAGTCTACATATTGTATAATTCAAACTATATGATCTACCAGAAAAGTAAACAAACAATAATAAAAAACTATAGCAAGAGTAAAAATATCAGTGATTACCAGGGGCTATGGTAGAGGTCACAGAATAGGTAAGAGTGAGTAAGAATGAGTAAGCAAAGCACAGGGGCTTTTTAGGGCTGTGAAACTATTCTGTGTAATTCTGTGATGGTGGATATATGACACTATGCCTTTGGCAAAGCCTGTGGAACTGTACAACACAAAGAGTGAACCTTAATGTAAATTATGGGCTTTAATTAATAGTAATGTATCAATATTTGTTCAGAAGTTGTGACAAATGCACATCAATGCAAGATGTTAATAATATGGAAAATCGGGCAGGCAGGAAAGAGAATATATGGAAACTCTTTTTATTTCTTGCCAATTTCTCTGTAAATCTAAAACTGCTTTAAGAAATAGTCTCTCAATTAAAAAATTGTGAATGCAAAAAGTTAATTCTACGATTTATCATTTTTTTTTTATATTTTCAGTGGCCTATCATAGTCTACTGCATCTTACTCATGAATAGGATGAAAAAGGTCTCAAATAAATGGAATTTGAAAGTAATACTTGAATAAGTTATCCTATGGAAGACTTTCAAGACATGCTCTCTGCAAACTAAATGCCTCATAGACAAGTACTGCATAAGTTCTCTTCACAAAATGAGAATAGACATTCAAAGCACCCAAGTGTTTCACTGTTAAAAGTCTTATGTTATAGTGAAAAAAAAAAGGCGGCTTCTAATCTCACTCAGTGAATGGAGCATTAGGCAATGAGTCTTGAATACTTGAATCTGAAATTGTGGTTACAGAATATGTAGCATAGGGATAATGTTTAACAGTAGTAAGCTATAGTATTTTTAATATACTTTAGTTTTTAGAACAGTTATAGATTTACAGAAAAATTGAGAAACAAATACAGAAAGTTCTCCTATACCTGTACAAAGTTTCTACTATTGTTAACATCTTATATTAGTGTGGTACATTCATTGTAATTATTTAAGCAATGTTGCTACATTACCATTCAGTAGAGTCCATAGTTCATTCAGATATCCTTAGTTCTTATCTATCCTTTTAGTCCTACAGTATCCATCCAGGATATATTGTATTTAGTCGTCCTGTCTTCTTGAGATCCTCTTGGCTGTGGCAGTTTCTCAAACTTTCTTTTTTTTTTCCTCATCTTGACAGTTTTGTGGTGTACTGGGGTCAGATATTTTGCAGGAATATCCTGTATTAGAATTTGTCTGATGTTATTCTCATGATTCTACTGAGATTATGGGATTTTGTGAGGACTATCACAGAGGTAAAGTGCCATTTTCATCACATATGAGGAGTACATTTTCTTATTCATAATTGTTGATGTTGAGCTTGATTACTTAGCTGACATAGCATTTGTTTGTTAAATTTTCCCTGCTGTAAAGTCATTCTTTCTTCCACCCTCGCCATTTCCATACTGAACTATTTGGAAGAAAGTAACTATGTAGTTTATATTTAAGGATTGGAGAGTTATGCTTTACCTTCTTGAGGGCAAAGTATCTAAACTATTTGGAATTCTTCTCATGAAAGATTTGCCTTTTCTCCCTTATTTATTTGTTTTTCTATCATTTAATTTGGGTTATAATCCAGTGCTAGTTTACTTTTTGATCAAATGGTTACAGCTTTGACCATTCAGAGCTCTTTTGTTGTCTATTGCACTTCTTTTGACACATTCCCATTAATGTGTTTATTTTTGTTTTTGAGCACTTCCTTACTTTCTGTCACTACAAGATTCTCCAGGACCATTTTGTATGTTGTTTGTGCCAGTCCTAAAATTCAGTCATTTCTCCAAGGAGATCTGATATCTTTTATTTGAAGAATGCCATTGTAAACCAAGATTTGGGTAGTAGGTGTGCTTGTTACTACTCGGGTGTCATTTCTTTTAGGTCATTTATGGTATTTTTATATCAGTAACAAAAAAGATATGCTGAGTTATATTACTATAAAAATGATATAATGTCAAAAAAAGAGCTCAGATTTATACCCAAGAATAAAATAAGATGAGGTTGTGTGGAATAGCTAGTTGAAAAACAAAGTTTATAGAAAGTCCATTATCTAATGACTGGGTAGCTGGTGAGTTGTTTGATTTGTAGATTTGCAGTTAGTTGGTTTTGCTTCAAGCTAGAAGCATAAAACTGCAGCAAGTTTCGGATACTGTGACATAAAAATAACACTTACCTAGAATTAGAGAATTGTTTTGCATGTGCAGTATCTCTAAGATGACCCATTTACCAATAATCCTGTCTGTGGATGCCTGATACCAGAATTACATATAAGTAGGAATTCTAAAAGTCTATCAAATTGTCCTAATTATGGTATTTTCAATGCTGATTTTTGACGTACCATATCTGCTTTGAAATAAGAATATCTCTGCTCTCTGAGATTGTTATGACCCCTCCAATCACTTTTAAAACATAGATAATTAGTCCATGATGGACAAATTGATCAGAAATGTATGTAAGAGATGTATTACTTATACATTAATTTAGAAAATAAAGTAGTACTGACTTTTTATGGTTTACTAGTTATTTTCAATTACTTATAAGTAATATTAGAAAGAAATAAAAGAGATTTTCTAAAACTGCACTTAAAAAATTGATATAACTGAGAAAATGACTGCAGTATTATAATTTCTGAGTCCGAAAACCAAAAAAATTGACTAAGAAAAATAAAAACCCACAAATGGATAAAAATGCAACAGAAAATGAAATTGAAAATGTTTAAAAGTACATACTCTAGTACTTGCTTTAAAATTAACAGAAGAATGAATCTTTTAGTAAAATTTATATCAGTGAAATGTGGCCCAGAAATAATAGATTTCTTTGGAATAATGGACCAAAAATAATATTTAAAATGATATAACAATTCATAATTCATCAAAATTGGCATGAACCAAAACTACTTATTGAATATTTGTTTAAAAGTTAACATGGCAAATAAGTGATCCCAAATAATAATTTTTGAGCAAAATTATAAATAAAGTCTGTTTTACTATATTTTTAAGAAAAAATATAATTAATTTCACTTAATGAATTTTGCTACAAAAATGTTTTCCCCAATATTAACAATTGTTTGCATCATTTTGATAAAATATCTGTTTTCATTTGGCTCAATTTAAACATTTTCAGGCAACGAAACAGTAAAGTCAATATGTCCTCTAAAGATGAAGCCAGCAAGTTTTGAAACAACCTATGTTCAAAGCTGTCTACAGGATAACACAAATCTATTAAAGTTTAGATTATCTGAAGTAATTTTCCTCACTTGGAACAATTTCCATACTTAGAATTTTTAGATACCATTGGTGTCATCTGAATTTTTTGTTTCTATAACACCAATATCTAATTAAACTGCATTGACATAGGAAGAAAATTGAATTGGATTTCCTTTAAGGAATTTAATATGAGACCTCTGGGAGTCAAAGTTAGAATATAAGTAAATAATGATTATGATGACTCTATTTTGCATGTTGTAAAGAATAAAATGAAAATGTGGAAGGGTATTGAAACAAATAATTAAGAAAAGATGGAATAGCTTCAGATTTCGGTGAATTGAAACCAGGTTCATCAATTAAACTTAAAGACAGAGCCAGTTTCATCCAACAGTAGTACATGGTATTCTTTTTTTATCATATTTTTTCTAGAAACCATGAAGTTGTTATGTATTTATATTATGTGGATTTTAAGAAACATACAGAACTTCTTATTTTTATGATTTTCAATCTTAAACACTAGAAAGTCACACGAAATAATTTTCCAAGAAATGTATTCTGTAAATTTCTCAGAGGAAAATTCAAACTGTTTTTTGTAAATTCCACTAATTTGGGTTTTCAATCAAAACAATGTCCTTATTAATGTCTGGGTGTATTGTGTGACCAATATACTTATTGATTTAACAGAATGCTTTCCTTTTAGAATACGAAAATGTATGTCCAAAGTATGTCACGTTATCATTTCTCCTCCCTTTTTCCAATAACTATAGGCTTTTAAGTATTTAGTCATTCTTATTGTTTCCAGTTCAATTAAACATGCTTCTTCCTCCTCTTCAGATCCTAGCACTGCATATAATACATAAGTTCTGTAGGTGTGAGTTTAATATTAGGCCAGATAAAGAATAATGTTTTCTTAGACTGCTTCTAGACAAAGGAGAGTTATTTTCAGAGTACTTAGAATAATAGTCAACACCTATAATAAAGACAATCATACTTGCTGAAAAGATATTTTATTGGCAGTGGTTTCATAGAGCCATATGGATAGCTTTATTTTCTCCTTGGCTTCAGCTACAGTTGTTTCCCTTTTCCCCTTAAGAATGTCTTAGATGTCTTGTTTATAATAATTTAAGCAGTCTCACGTCCAATGAGCTACTGCAACACTATGGCTTTGACAATAACTAAAAGTTTTCTCACCTTGGCATGGCAGGTAAGTGTGGATATATATTCACGATCTAATGAATCTATAATCATGTTTATGTACCAGCTGTTTACTTTTCCTCAGCTGCAGTGAATTTTCTCCTGCTTTTTATTAACTCTCTTGGAAAAAGAAAAGAAATAAAAAGTCCACAGGCTATGAAAAGAGTCTTTTGATAAATATAAAATTCTGACTTAGCAAATATATAGGCACCATGATGAAACTCAATATTCTATGTGAACAAAGTACATCCGTGATCTTTATTTTAATATTCTAACTTATTTTAGATGAAGATTTTAAGAAATATACAATATGTGATTACAAATAAAACTGATTAACACAAGGTACATTAATCACTTAGTTTTTTCATCACATCTCACAATCAAAGCCTTCCTAGATCAATCTTGCTTAAACAGATTCTGTTTTCTTTGTTCCATTTTCCACTGAGTCTACTTCTCAATTTTCTGATCTTAACATAATAGAGTTTCATAAGTTTTTAATGTCTTAGTAGAATTTGCCAAAAATACTGAATAAATACATTTGATGTGTTCAGAATTTAAATGGCATGGAAAATAAAATGAAAATGTTAAATTCTTAGACCACTATTCTGAAGATTAGGAACATTTTCATCACCTTTAAATTAACACTGATATGACACTCATATGCTCATTATTAGCCACATGTAGATCTGAGTGTAATTGGCTCATATTTCCACCCAGACCATGGATTGTGGAAATGTCATCTAGTTAACTCAGATTTCAGTAAACTCTAGGAGCCTATCATTTTCATGGCTGTGTGAGACTCTAAAACTGTAATGACTTAATCAAAGGATATTGTGGGTACAATAAATGGCCCTAATGATTTTGAAGATGTGGTATAGTGTACATTGAATGACTATCTCCTTGTTTTTCTGGTCAGTAAAACTCTTCCCAACCCAACAGTGAAAATAAAAAATGGTTCTAAGTTCTGCATTAATAAATTCATTGATTTAATAAGTGTTAATGAACACCTGCTAAGGGAGATACTTTACTAGATCCTGAGAGCTCAACAGTAAGAACAGAATAATGAATTATCTTTCTTTATGAGCTTTTATAGTCTCCTGAATACTTACAAAGAGTAGATTAAAAACTATTTTCTATGGTAGAAGCACACACTAAAAACAAATTATCTATCCAGATGGATTTCTATACACTAAACAAATAAAGTTAGCTAAAAATCATGCAATTTTATTTTTGTTACAAATATCATGAGGAGGGAAGAGTTGATAATAATGAATATTTGACAAATTGTTCATTGATTTGTCTTCTTATTTAAAACCAATTTTTTAATATAGTTCACTTTTTAAATCCCTAATCTAAATTCCTTGCATGCATAGTTTATTTATATATTTCTCATTTTAAAATCAAGACATGAATTTTTAAATTTCAGGTGCAATATGTAATGAATATTTTATTGTTAATATTTTCTTCCTAATGTAGCCTAATTTTATCAATTTAATCTAAATCTCTGATTATTTACTCAGGATAGATTTCTAAAACGTAACAAAAATACTTGGCAGAATGCTAATTTGCTATAAAATATTTTTTTTTTTGCTTACAGTTCTAATAACATTGCATGGTGATGCCTGTCTTATCGCTTCCAGCCTCTTATTCATATCATAATTTAAAATTTTTGCTAATTTAAAGAGTGAAAAAAAAAAACCCATTGAATTTTTAAAACTTGATAAGTACTTGATTGCTGGTGTGGATAACTATGTTTTTGCTAGATATAGATTTCATTATTTATTCTTTAATATATTATCTCCTTTATTATTCTTATCAATGAATTTTTTTTAATTTTTAATTTTTAGTAAAAGAAAAATAAAATGGCTTAAAGAAAAAGTAGCCATTTGCTCTCACTATCATCATCTACCAACTACTATTAATTACTATTCCTCCAGGCAAGATCCCTGGACTCTTTTAGGTCTTTCTTCTGTTAGTTGTTACTATATAACAAGTTAAAACACTTTCTGATTTATGTTTGATTTATGAATTTTAGATATTAGCTTTTTTATTGAATAGGGATTCTTTTCCCCAGTGTATGTTTACACACATTTTTAATATTGGTTTCTTTTTTTTAAATTTTTTTTTGGTTTGGTGATATTTTTGCTCATGATTATTATGCTTAATTTATATGCTTGAATATTTTAATATTAAGTTTTTAAAAGAAATCCACTTGAGTGTTTGACAAAGGCTGGTTTCTGCAAGCTTTTGGCAAGGACTTGTCATTGCCCTCGTGCTACATCTATTACTCAGGAGGTAGCTTTATACTTGATAATGTATCCCTACACCCACTTCTGATAGAACATGTTGAGTTACTTAACCCAGAAAAAGCAAATCCATTGACTGAACTCAGAAAATCAATTGTGTTCTTTCTTTTTCTTTGCTTTCCTTCCTCCCTCCCTTCCTTCCTTCCTTCCTTCCTTCCTTCCTTCCTTCCTTCCTTCCTTCCTTCCTTCCTTCCTTCTTTTCTCTCTTTCTCTCTCTCTCTCTCTCTCTCTCTCTCTCTCTCTCTCTCTCTCTCTCTCTCTCTCTCTTTCTTTCTAACTTCTTCTTTCTAATTTCTTCAAGCTAGTGCAAACCCTATGGAAAACAGTATGAAGATTCCTCGAAGAACTAAAAGTAGACCTAACATGTGATCCAGCAATCCCACTACTGGGTATTTACCCAAAGGAAAAAAAGTCATTTTATCAAAAAGACACTTGCACTAGAATGTTTATTATAGCACAATTCACATTCACAAAAAAGATGTGGCATCAACCCAAGTGCCCATTAATACATGAGTAGATTAATAAAATGTGGCATATGTATAGCATGGAGTACTACTCAGATAAAAAAAAAATGGTGAACTAATACCCCTTTACTCTTTTGTAACCTGATGGAACCAGAAACCATTCTCCTAAGTGAAGTGTCACAAAAATGGTTAAAAACAAACACCACATCTACTCATTAAATTGGCACTAACTGATCAGCACTCAAGTGTACAAATGGAAGTAAAACTCAACAGAAATAATTCAGGTGGGAGGAGTGAAGAGGGGATGAGTGAAATCATACCTAACGGTACAATGCACCTGATCTGGGTGATGGGGCACAGTTATAACTTTGACTCAAACAGTACAAAAGCATTCCATGTAACCAAAATATTTGTGCCCTCATAATATTCTGAAATAAAAAGGAAATTAAATAAGAAATCAGATAATAAAATAAAAATAAAATTGAGTTAATCCCAAGTCTCTTTATTGACTAAAAATGATTAAGTTAATAAAAGATCTTATAATCATAGCAAACTTTTACTTGTTTTTATCTCTATCTTGATTTAATAAAGCTTTCATTAAAAAAAAATATTTGACCAGTGCCACTCAAAATTCAATGTATGTATAGACCAATAAATAACCTTGTTAGAATGTAGATTGTAACTGAGGTCTGAAATGAGGCCTGAGATTCACCATTTTTTTTTCTTGACTTTACTTTTAAACAATTTGGTATTTCTGCCAAGCTCCAAGCTGGAGGAAGGGCAGGGTCACTGAGAAAACCTGACTCTCAAAACCTGAACACAGGTCCTGCCTAGGATTGAGGCTGAAATAGGATAGTAAACAATGTATTTCCATACCCCTTGACCAACCAGTCTAGCAAACATCTAGTAACAAGGGACAGCAGTCTGCCGCTAAAGGAATAGCAAGAACATTGCAAGAGACTCTTTCAAATGCACAGACTCAAAGAGAAAGACTGAAGTGGAAGAACATTGAAGAAAATCTCTATTGGTCTAATCTCCAAGCCTAAGCCAAAAGCAGTGCTGAAGGAATTTGAAGATCAAGATAGTTGATGGTAACTATAGCAACAAAACCTTCACCTAGCTTAATACTTGAGATCAACTCCTACTAAATACTTGCTGGAAAAAAATATTTATGCCCATTTCAAGGCATAAATATTATTTACATCACTCTCTGCTTCACTATATACAATGTCTATGTTTCAGCAAAAATAAAAGTCACATCAAAATTCCAGAACATCAACTCACTGGCAAAAGACAAAGCAATCAACAGAACCAGAAGTATTAATACATACAGTCTAGATTGGGAACCATCAAACAGTAAATGCAAAGTGACTATAATTATTTTGTCAACAGCATTAGTGAAAAGAATTTTAAAACATGCAAAAACAAGTGGAGAATTTCAGCAGAGAGATTAAAATAATGACAGAAGGTAAAATCGAAAAACCAAAAAGAAAAATTATGACAGTTGGGGTAAGAAAAATGACAATATTGCTATAGGCTCAGTACATACTCGACACAGCTGAAGAAAGAATCAATGAATTTTAAGAAAGTTTGAAAAAGTTTGTGACTTTATCAAACTTTAAAATATGTGACATTGACAAAATATCAATAGATAATACTCAAAGTAAAACATAAAGAGAAAATGTAAAGGAAAATAATAGAACATATTGCTGTTGATCAATATCAAATGGTGTAACACACATGGAACTGCAATTCCAGAAGGAATGGAAAGATAATGAAGCAGAAGAAAATATCTGAAGAAGTAATGATTGTGATTCTTATAAAAATAACAAAAGATAGATCAAACTATAATTTTATGAAGCTTGGGGACCATCATGAAAACTATTAAAATAAGGCAAGGTAAATATTAAAAACTCCTAGACACATCATAATCAAAGTGTTCAAAACTAAGAGAGAGAAAGAAAGACAGAGAGAAATCTTGAAGGTGGTTAGAGAAAAAAGGCCGATTACATATGGAGAAACAGTGATAAAAGTTACAACAGTCTTTTTGGCAGAAACTATGTAAGCCAGAAGACAGTGGACTAAAACACTTAGTATTAAAAAATATAATAAAATTTTCCCACCTGGATTCTTTATTCAGTTTTGCATATTTATTATTTTTCCTATCCTCAAAATTTAAAGGAGAAAACAGATTTTTCAGATGAAGGAAATGAAGGAGAATTCTTTAGCAGCAGACCTGCACTACAGTAAATTAATGGAAATTCTTTAGGGAGAAGGAACATGATACTAGATAGAAGCTTAAATCTATTTATACAAGCAGTGGAGCTGAAAATGGCAAAAATAAAAGTAAAGAAAAAATTTATTTTAAAAACATTTAATCTTTATAAAAGTTAATTGACTACTGAAGCAAAATAAGTAGCAATGTATCATGTGTTTGTAACATATATAAAAGTAAAACTTACATCAGTGATACCAAAAAGAATCAATAGAAGGTAAAATTTGTGGTGTGGTAGAAATTTGCTGTTGCACTACATGTGAAAAAGCATAATATTGTTTAAAGCAGACTATGAATAGTATATTGTATACTTAAAGGCATCATCTTAAATATTTTAAAAAGTATAAATAATAAGCCAATAGTGGAGAAGATATGTGATCAGAAAAACATTAAGACTAAATATATTGCTTTCTTATATGAAATGAATAATGATGCTCACAGTATTATCTATGATATTTCTCAAATCCCTGCTTAATCAAAGGAATTAATGTATATCTTTTTTCTAAAGGTAAATACACCATAGCTACATTAAGTTATTTCACAGAAAAAGAAAAAGAAAAAAACCTAAAGTTTGTATAGAACCATGAAATTCCCTGAACAATTAATGCAATCTTGACCGAGAACAAAGGTGGAGGCATTATGTGCCCTGAATCCAAATTATATTATAAAGCTATAGCAATCAAAAAAGCATGGTACTGGCATAAAAACAGACATATACAACAATGAAACACAATAGAGTCCAGAAATAAAACCACCCATATAAACTAATTTTCTACAAAGGTAGCAAGAATATACAATGGGGAAAGGGAAATCTCTTCAATAAATGGTGTTGGGAAAACCAGATATCCATATGCAAAAGAATGAAATTGAACGCATCTTAAACCATACAGAAAAATCAATATAAAATGGATTAAATACTTAAATGTAAGACCTGAAACTGTGAAACTGCTAGAAGAAAACATTGAGAGGAAGCTCCTTGAAACTGGTCTTGGCAATGATTTATATATATATATATATATATCACCAAAAGCATTAGCAGCAAGAGCAAAAATAAACAAGCAGGACTACATCAAACTAAAAAGTTTCTGCACAGCAAAAGAAACAATAAAGAAAATGAAAAGGCAACCTGAAGAATGAGAGAAAATATTGGCAAACTGTATATACATCTGATAAGAAGTTAATTTTAAAAACATATAAGCCACTCATACAACTCAATAGCAAAAACAAAACAAAAAACATGATTAACAATTAGGCAAAGGATATGAATTGGTATTTTGCCAAAGAAGACATGCAAAGGGCCAAGAGGTATATGAAAAAATGCTCAACATTACTCATCAGCAGGGAAATGCAAATTAAGACCACATTGAGATATCATCTCATTTCTGCAGCTATTATCAAAAAGTCAAAGATAATCAGTTGGCAAGATTGTGGAGAAAAGGGAACCCTGGTATATTAGGTCCGGAGCCGAGAGAGAGAGAGAGAGACACGCGAAGCTTCATGTGTAGCAAAATGCTGTTTATTTTGAGCATCTGAGTGCAGATGGGTGGAGGCTGAAAAAGGCATCCACTCTGAGGGAGGGGAAAGCCTGGGGTTTTATAGAAGGTTTCTCCAGGGGGAGTAAGTGAGTGGGCCAGAACAGCCGCTTGTAATAAATTATTTTTCAAACAACCAGCTCCTAGGACCCCTGCCCCAGTCACATCCATCCTTCAGCTCTGGTGGTCGTTCTTATCAGGAGAGATAGGGAGGGATAAACTTCGTCTCTTTGAGGGGGAAGGGGAAGGAATGCTGGCTTCAGCTGTTTGTTAGATTTACAAAGTCCAGGGGACTCTCCAGACTCCTGCAGTTATTGTTTTACAAGTCTGTTTTCCATTAACCACATTCTGTCCTATACCTACTTTCCGAGTTCCCACTTGGAACAAACCTAACATGGTACACTGTTGGTAGAAATGTAAATTGATACAACCATTATGGAAAATAATATGGGGGGTTTTCAAAAAAGTAATAACGGAACTAGCATATGATCCAGTAAATCTACTTTTGTGTGTATATCCAAAGGAAATTAAATCAGTACCACAAAAGTCTACTGCATTCCCATATTCACTGCAGCATTATTCACAGCAGACAACATACAGAAACAACCTAAGTGTCTGTTGATTAATGTATGGATAAAGAAAATTGTGTACACACAGAAATATTATCCAGCTTTACAAAAGAAGGGAATCCTGCCATTTGTGACAATATTAATGAACCTGGAGGACATTATGTTAAGTGAAATAAGCAAGACACAGAAAGCTGAATACTGCAGTATCTCACTTACATGTGGAATGTAGAAAAGTTTAACTCACAGAAGCAGAGAACAGAATGGTGGTTGCCAGGGGCTAGGGAGTGGGGAAAAAGGGAGATGTTGGTCAAAGGGTACAAACTTTAAGTTCTGGAGACCCAACGTACAACATGCTGACTATGATTAATAATAACAGGTTATATACTTGAAATTTGCTGAGTGAGTACAACTCAAGTGTTCTCACCACACACACACATACACACACAAATGATACATAGGTGAGGTAAGGGATATGTTAGCTTGATTGTGGTAATCATTTCACAATATACACATATATCAAAACATTACATTGTGTTCCTTAGAGATATACAATTTTTACTTGTCAATCATATCTAAATAAAGCTGGGGTATATTTTAAGTTTTATTTATTTATTTTTTTTTTAGTGAGAAAGAAACTAAGTATAAGCAGACTTGATTGTCCTCAAAGCCTAACACACTTAGTTATGGATTAGGCGTCCCACCCAGCATACATCCCAGTCTCTGTTTAATCTTCCTGGTCACCTCCTTCGGTGTATTTCCTTGGCACTGACTGATGATAAATTGCTATCATTGTTCCTTTTGTTATTTATAAATGGAATTAGATTGAGCTATTTCTCCCACTGGAAACCTTAATTGCAATGCAGTTTTCTATTCTCCCAAAATGACCCAAGGCTGTGTTTTTTTTCCTTAATTGAGGACTTCAGGCCACCTGCCTTCATCACACATTTATTGAAGCTGTGTGCTCAGATGTCTATGGCTATTAGATTGTAAAACAATCATCTGTTGTTTATCATGCAGTAAATCTGCATTCTGCATTCAGTACACATAAAAAGCTCTTATATCATAATACAATTTCTCTTATTTTATTCATTCTGCAAATGTAATGAAAAGTCATCACTGTGTGTTATAGAACCTGGGAAACACTTAATTTCAATTTTTTAAAAAAATAAGTCAAATACAAACTAAGAGTATAATGTTAACTTTGATTTATGCTAGATTTTTCTTTTATCATCTATCAAATAAGCTCAAATATGACCTGATACTTGTTCTGATCAGTTGAATTTCTATGCCAATGGGCAGTTGGGTTGATTCCACATCTTTGCAATTGGGAATTGTGCTGCAATAAACATAGGAGTGCAAGTGTCTTTTTTTGAAAAAATGACTTCTTTTCCTTTGGGTAGATACCCAGTAGTTGGATTGCTGGATTGAATGGTAGGTCTGTATTTATTTCTTTGAGGAATCTCCATACTGTTTTCCATAAAGGTTGTACTAATTTGCAGTCCCACAAACAGTGTATAAGCACTCCTTTTTCTCTGCATCCATGCCCACAGCTCTTGTTTTTGGATTTTTTAATAAAAGCCATTCTGACAGAGGTAAGGTGATAATATCTCATTGCAGTTTTAATTCGCATTTTCCTGATGATTAGTGACATTGAGCATTTTTTCATATGTTTATTGGCTATTAGTCTATCTTCTTTTGAAAAGCTTCTGTTCATGTCTTTTGCCCACTCTTTAATGTTTTTTTTTCCTTGCTAATTTGCTTGAGTTCTTTGTAGATTCTGGATATTAGCTCTTTATGGGATGTATAGCTCACAAATATTTTCTCCCATTCTGTAGGTTGTCTGTTTGCTCTGAGGATTATTTCCTTATCTAATTTCAATACCGTCCTTTGAGCCAAAGTTCTTCTGGCATCTCCACTGAGATGTATCACTCAACGCTAAAATTAAAGTGTCTAAATCTGAAGATGATCTGTCTCCCAAATGTCCACTCTCTCTGCCTTGCCATCTACATAAATTGCCCTGCTTCTGCAGTTGGCCAGCCTAGAAACTTGGGAATCCTATTTTCTCCTTCTCATTCACCTACCCTCCTGATCATCCACTGGTCTTATTAATTTTCCTTCTTATTAAATTTTGCTTCCTCATCTTCTCTCCATTTCCATTTTCTCTAGTTCTTTTATTTTCCTCACCAACTCTGCCTACGTATTCAGATTTGACTCCCAATTGCATTTATTTTTTTTATTCTCATGAACATTCAATCATCCATCCTCCACATATAACCAAAATAGTTTCTCCAAAATACAAATGTGCTTTAAATATTTCAATAACAGTAAATCATCATAATTTTTAGATGCTTAGCTTAGAACATCAAACCTTTCATAATTTGGCCAGTACCTTCTTCTCGTGTATCATTTCTTGTCTCTAATCTTTACCCTACCCTAGTTCCTTTCTGTGCTTTCCAACAAAATGTTCCAGGCCATCTTATGCATCTGTGGCATTACACATGCTCCTTCCTGGAACATGCTTCTCCTCTTTCTCATCCAATTGACCCCAGTCCATCTTTCAAAGCAAAATGTGAATATTATTTCATACAATGACCCCTCTTCCCCCCGTCTGATGCTAGATCTTCCTTCTCCCTTCCTGAACACACAGAACAACATAGACTTTTATTACCCTGCACACAGCATAATTTCTTGTAGTCTTTGATATATTTGTCTCTCTCACTGGGATATAATATTCTTTCCATCAAGATTTGTCTTCTTTACATTTGTGTCTCCCTAGCATCGCATAGCACCTGGCAGATAATAAGAGTTGTAAAAACAAATGCTGCAAGTTATAGATTGTTTTCTGTACTTTTATATTAACAAAAATAAAAAAACAAAGAGTTGAGTCTCACAGAAGCTAATAATGTGGCCAAAGTCACAATGTAGATGAATCAAAGAGCCTGGTTTGAACTCAGTTTTCTCTGTGATAGTCCATAAAATCCTTACCTGTATATTCTTATAACAAAGTATTAAAGTACTACTCTTAAGAAAAATGAACATTCTTTATATAATTATATATCTGACTATTTAAAAACTCATAATATTTAGCTATTATTTCTTTTATATTAAGAAAAATTATATTTACTTTGATTAAAGCTGTATGTATCATGCCTACTGGTTCTTTCACTACTATACTTATTGAATACAAAGTCTATAAAATCCAGATCTCTTTCAAACAACTTCTTTACTTTTGATTTGTTTCTCTTATTTGGTTTAATGTTTTTGAAACATTAGACAGAAATCTTTGTCAATGTTTTAGTTACACACATGATGACATAGTTAATACCAATATTCCAGGTGTATGCTGCTTATATAGAATCATTGTGTTGGGAGAAATCAATTATTTTTATAAAATGTAAAAATGCTAAATGTTAAAGCTTTCTTTGCAACCATTATATCAACAATGGCTCTATAGGGAAGGGGCCAAGCTGGTGTACTAGAAGCAGCCTGCACATGCCACTGTTGCAGAGAGGATTGAAAGTGGTGAGTGTTATTTACTTTCAGATTGATCATCTAAGAGAGAGCATTATAAATCAAGAGAGGTGACAGGAGGCACTTAAAATGAAGGATAAGGAAAGGAAGTGACCTGCTTTATGGTTTGGAGGTACACAGGGAAGACAAGTGCACAGGTGGGGAAGGTACAGAGGGGAGAATCCCAGGGCTCCACACTCCTCGCCCCCATCACTGCTGTCCAACCTGCAGGAGGAACCCTACACTGCAGAAGGCCAAGAGATTGACATAGGGAGCTATCTAGAGACTCCACAGCAGCATTGCTCTGGAGAAGGCACAGCAGTGACACAACAGCTCACAAACCCTGAGTGCTACAGGTGGTGCGATTTTAAAACCCTAGACCCAGAATGCTACATGTACCCAGGGGTCAGATCCATTGCAGTTGTCTCCCCATTGCCTCTGCCAGTCTGGAGTAGGGGATGTCAGCAGGGAGGCTGCACTGTCATGTGTCCTGTGGGCCACAGCCATGCACCCCCACTGCCGCTGGAGCACCTGGGTGGCCCAAACTCACCACCACCTGTTGACGTAGATGGGGCTGCACACAAGCTGGCACCCAGACAACAAATGCCCCTACCCAAGAATCTGAATAGGGCAGCTCTCATGCCAGTAGAGGCTATCAATTGCCACTGCCTCTGTGTGTGGACAAGACTACCTTCAATCTTCCAGGGCCAACAAACGTGCTGCTGCCCCCCGATCTAACCTGGATGGCTCTCAAGCCTGCCTGAGCTGACAGTCACCCCTGTCTGAAGGCATGGGCAGAGCTGTGCTAACGCTGGCACTGTGCTCACAAATGCTGCCCTCTGTGGATCTGAGCTGGGCAGCCCTCAACCTGGTCAAGGGTGTAAAGCGTCATTTCTGGAGGGTATGAGTGAGACTATGCTCAAGCCACACATGGCAAAAAATGCCACCACTCACAGATCTGAGTGGGGCAACTCCCAAACCAGTGCAGGTAGATAATCCCCACCATCAAGGGGAATGGCTGGGGCTGAGCTCAAGCCAGTGCAAGCTGACAAATGCTGCTGTCTACAGATCTGAGTTGAGCAGCTCTCACGCTGGCTTGGGTTGACAAGTGCCACTGCTGACAGAACTAGGTGGGACATTCACTCACTCTGCAATGTGGAGACTGACAGTGACAACCACATGGGAACAGTGAGGCAGGAGACTCAACAGAGCAACAGTGACAAACACTCACAGTACAGTCACGCATCTCAGGCTGGGTCAATCCTCCAAAGTGGGACACAAGTGTGCCATCCAGGGACCTCTCCTACTTTGTACTAGGTAGGAGAGTTCCAAACAGAGGAGAACAGATGCACTGCAAGTTTACCTGTCCTGTGCTAAGACAATAAATTTCAGATGAGAATGAAACAGCATAAGAACTATGGCAACATGAAAAAACAAGCTGTTTTGACAACCCCAAAGGATCATACTAGGTCTCCAGCAACAGACCTCAACCTAAAGAAAACTGTTGAAATGTCAGAGATGGATTTCAGAATATGAATGGCAGATAAGAGGAATGGGATTGAATAGAAAGTTGAAAACTGACACAAACAAACCAAAAAAAAAATGTTTTAGAACATGAATAAAAAAATGAAAAACTCACTAAAGAGACAGCATAAGAAAAGATATAACTGAACTTAAAGCAATGAAAGGGTCATTTAGGGAATTTAGAAATACAGCAGAAAGCTTCAACAACAGTCTCAATCAAGCAGAGGAAAGTATTTCAAACCTTTAAGACAAGACTTTTAATCTAATCCAGTCAGTCAAAGATGCATAAAAAAGAATAAAGAAAAATGAACAATCACTCTGAGAAATATGGGACTATACAAAGTGGGCCAATATAATAATTATAGGTATCCATGAAGGAGAAGAAAAAGCAAGAAAATGGGAAACCTATTTGAGGAAATTAATGAGGAAAATCTTGGCATGGTTAGAGATTCATATATACAGATACAAGATGGTCATGGAACGTGGGAAAGATTCACAGCAACTAGGACATCTCTAAAATGTCATCAACGTGACCAAAGTCGAAATGAAGGAGAAAATTGTATGAGTTGCAAGATGAAAGCAAAAACTAACCTATACAGGAAAACCCATGAGTCTAATAGCAGACTTTTCAGCAGAGACCATAAAAGCCAGAATGGATTGGGGCCCCATTCTTAGTTTTCATAAACAGAACACTGCCAGCCAAGAACTTTTTCTCCTGCAAAACTAAGTTTCATAAGTTATGGAGAAATAAATACCTTTTCCAGATAAACAAACACTAAGGGTTTTCATCACCACTAAGCCTGCCCTTCAGGAAGTACTCAAAACTTCATTTCATTATATGTAGAACAGTACAACAGTAGTCACCAGTGTAAAAACACCTAAAATGTAAAGCTCACAGCTCTAATAAAACAATAGCACAAGAGGGAAAAGAAAACAAGGTATCACCCAACATGACGAACAGAACAGCACCCTATCTGTCAATGCTAACACAGAACATGAATGATCTGAATGCCCCACTTAAAAGACATAGACTGGCTGAATGGATTAAAAAAATAAAACCAGGGTTTTTTTTGTTTTTTTTTTAGGAGGGGCTGTCTCTAAGAAACACATGTAAATTGCAAGGACTTGCAGAGAGAGACTCAAGGTAAGGGAATGGAAAAAAGTATTCCATGCAAATGGAAACACAAAGTGAGCAGGTATTCTCATAACAGATTAAATAGACTTTAAATCAACAATAGTTAAAAAAAGACAAAGACAGTCATTATATAATGGTAAAGGGAATAATTCAACCAGAAGAGATAACAATCCCAAATATATATGTACCTAACACAGGAGCATCCAGATTCATGAAGCAAATTCTACAAGATCTAAGCAAAGAAATAAACAGTAGCATTGTAACTGCGGGGAGTTTCAAGACCCCAGTGATTGAACTGGACAGATCACTGAAGCAGAAAATCAATAAAGAAACACTGGACTTAAACGGAACTCTAAAACAAATAACAGATATTTACAGAATACTCTACCCAAACACTACTAAATATACATTCTTCTCACCAGCACATGGGACATTTTCCAAGATTGATCATATCTTAGGCCACAAAACAAATGTTAGCAAATTCAGAAAAATCAAAGTCATATGAAGTACTTTCTCAGACGACAGTGAAATAAAACTAGAAATCAATTCCAAGAGAAACACTCAAATCTACACGAAGTTGTGGAAATTAAATAACCTGCTGTGGAATGATCCTTGGGTCGATGATAAAATTAAAATGGAAATCAAAAGTTTCCTCAAACTGAACAACAAAGGAGACATAAGCTTTCAAAATCCATGGGATACAGAAAAAGCAGTCCTAAGGTGGAAGTTCATAGTCTTAAATGCTTACATCAAAATTACAGAAAGGTCACAAATTAACAACCTAATAAGGAACTAGAAAAAGAAGAGCAAACCAAACCCAAAGCAAGAAGAAGAAAAGAAATAGCAAAGCTCAGAGGAGAACTAAATGAAATGGAAATCAAAAAAGCAATACAAAGGATCAACAAAACAAAAAGTTGGTTATTTGAAAAGATAAACAAAATCAATAGACCAGTAGCCAGATTAACCAGAAATAGAAGAGAAAAGACTCAAATAAATTCAATCAGAAATGAAAAAGGAGACATTACAACTGATACCGTCAAAATACAAAATATCATCCATGAATACTACAAAAACCTCTACCCACAAACTAGAAAACATAGAGGAAATGGATAAATCCCACACACAACCTCTGAAGCCTGAATCAGGAAGAAATAGAAATCTGGGACTGACCAATGAGAACAGCGAGATTGAAGTAGTAATACAAAATGTATCAACAACAAAAAGCCCCAGACCAGATGGGTTTATAGCTGAATTCTACCAGATCTACAAAGAAAAAACCAGTAACTATCCTACAGAAATTACTCCATACACTGAGGAGTAGGGCATCCTCCCTAACTCATTTTATGATGCCCTTATCACCTTGTTATCTAAGCCAGGAAAGGGCAAAACAAATAATGTCTTTTGCAACAACTTAGATGGACCTGGAGACCATTATCCTAAGAGAAGCATCTCAGAAATGGGAAAACAAAGACATGTACTCCCTAATAATAGAGAGCAAATCGGTGGGCACAAAGAGATGTAAGGGACATTGGACACCAAGAAGGCAGGAGTGTGGACGGGATGAGGGATAAAAACTTACCTATTGGATACAATGAACACTATTCTGGTTATGGTCAAACTAAACGCCCCAACTTAAGCTTTATACAAGGTATCTAGGTAGCAAAGACATTTCTACCACCTTAATATTTTGAAATGAAAAACAAAATGAAAAAAAAAAAATTTTAAAGACTTGGGGTAAAATCATACAACAGTAGATGGATCATATACTCAGACTGCTTTACATTTATTATTTAAGCAAAACAATATTTAAGAAGAAAACCAACAAAAACCCACAGTATCTCTGTAAACTTCTTTATTCTAATAATTTATTTCATTTATGAATATAAATATTTTGAGGTATAAAATATTTTCACCTTATTCATTAAGTTCTGCAATTAAAATGTGTAAGCAAAGTCCTATTGTCATTTAGAATTTTTAGTCAATTTTTTCTGTCAACTAAAGATATGGCTTTTAAAACTTTCTATACGCTTGTCTAATAGTCAGCTGAGACTATACACGTTATTGTTTAAGCCGTTTTCCCATTCCTTATCAAGTGTATGAGTATTATGCCTTTACTTATTTAGAAATGTTCTAAAACTATACTCTGGCTGACTTATTATGTGGTGCTGCTGGCTTAAAAATGTTCATTTATGTATAATTTTTCTTTCAGTGAAGATTTAGCATTGTAATGTCTTAGTTGTAAATGTTCTCTAATTTCATTAATTTTTAAACTATACCATCACCATTGCTTTCATCATCAGATAAGAAAACAAATAAATTGTTTTCTGAGATATTTTAGATTTTACGGACATCAGTAGATGTATTTTTATCATTTAAATGCATTAAGAAAGAGGTAATACTTATATTGAAATATTAATCATAATAAGTAACCACAAAACATAGTTTAAGGAAATATATTAAATAAAACATCTCTGTATGCCAACTTCAAAGCTAAGTCTGAACCTGTTTAAACAGATTTAAGGAAAATATATATGAACTTGACTTTTTGTTCTGTCACCTTTGATGAAAATCTTTAATGTCTGGTAAGAATATAAAGTAAACATAGTAGAGAGGGAAGGAGGTAGAAGAATATGTTAAAGAGATGTGGTGGGAACTTTCACTTTATATGTAATAATTTGACTGAGTGGGTGATAAGTAAAGGCAAACTTAATGTACAAAATTCACAATAGGAGCTCCTTGAATATATTTCCAATTGTTCTTGCATTTATATGTGGTCATGTTCATTAATTTCAGCCAGTGGAATTCAAATAGAATGTTATGTGCCACTTTCAATTTAAATAATTAAGACAGAAATCCTATTCTCTCTCCTGACTTTCCAAATGATGGAGAGTAAATTTCTTGGTAAACCATGTTGGCTACCATTGGTTTTACTCTCAGGAAATAATTCTCTTGTCCATCCCTCTTTGAGGGTTACAGTGTTTCATAGTCTATTTTCTAGTAATGCAAGTTTTGGGGTCCCCAAAAAAAGACCTCAAGAGGAGGACTTGGGTCTAGACTGTTTAGAAAAAGGTAACCAGGGGAAGCACAAAGGAGGAAAGTAAGGGAATGGAAGGAGGAAGTCAAAAGGGCTACATAACTGAGCTGGGGTTCAATTCCACAGTGAATCCCTGAGAATCTACATGAGATATATCAGAGTTGACTCACTACAGAAATTGTTCCATCTGAGGCATTTATCCACCCAGATCCATATGTGCTGAGTGTTGCACCTGAATCTTCAGACTTTTAACCACAACTCCCATGCTCTGGTTTTGCCCTGTGCTGCCAAGTCAGCTCCCAATTTGCAGAGACACAAATGCATGTAGAGGGAGATTTTAATGGAAATTGCCTTTCACAGCTGCAGGCAAACTCAGAAATGGGGTGGGCGTCAATACTACCTTCTACAATTGGCTTTTGGAATCCAGGCTTGTGGTTTCTTTGGCAGGAAATTTCCTAAAACATGTATTAGGCTCCTTATTGATTTACTTCTAAATATTTCTAAGTTCAAGGAACACACTGAGAACTTGCTAAGTCTCTTACTAGGAAGGACTGTAATTGGCCTTTCTCTGTCTCTCTCTATTTAAGAGCCACAACCACTGTGCTCCCTTTTCCTGACCTGGGAGAACCTTAATCACAAACTCCTAGTGACCAGGCCAAGAGACCCCATTCAAATTTTAGCTGCCTGTCAATTTCATCATAGGAGGTAGGAGTGGGAGTGTGATTCTATTTGCTAATAACTAGTGTTAACCCTTTTATTCTTACTCTTTGAAGTTCCAGCAAAGATTGAGACATGCCTGAGAGGTTCGCTTTCCTTAGCATCATGATTAAGGGCTCTGCCCATGACCTCCACCGGGAGCACAATTGGGAAAATATAGAAAAAGGGATAGAATGATTTTCTTAACTAACTTGCCTTGTAAACTTAAAGCCCCATGTCCAGACAGCAACAATATAAAGTTATCTGCATGACTTGAAAAAATAATCAAGCCTAGTATAGAAGTCTCTACTAACACCATGATTCTATTGACCTGGTCATCAGAGTCTGAGACACACAGCTACATGGTTCTAAAAGCCACTGTTTTATTATTGTTAATTTTTCAATGTTCCCAGATGATAAAATGGAGTGTTGGGATATCAGAGGGATCACCAATAAATCATGTGCCTCTTTCATGACTGAATTTTGATCATATTTAATACAAGCAAATAGCCACATGAAAAAAAAGTTTACTCATTCTCCTAATTAAATATTAGTCTTTACTCCATATACAAAGACCTATGACATTAAACAAAGAAACATTATGCTAAAACAAGGAATGAAAATTAAGA
Organism: Cheirogaleus medius; assembly: GCA_008086735.1. Lineage (NCBI taxonomy): Eukaryota > Metazoa > Chordata > Mammalia > Primates > Cheirogaleidae > Cheirogaleus > Cheirogaleus medius. Next base: position 21,067,668 of record VBSM01000413.1, read on the forward strand.
AGTAGTACATGACAATTTTTTGCTCAAAGTGGTGAATGCATACGGGTCATATTCACCTCTATGTTTTCTTGATTTCTCCCAAAGTTAATTAAGTTCAGATGTCATGGATTCCAGACAAGTAAAGAAGAATGACTGACATCTTACGTCTGAATTTTTTCGTCATTCCTTTTCGAGAAGCTACCATTGAATAACTGTTATGGTCTTTGATGAACCTAAGTACAGAATTCTTGGAGCAGATTTTTGACTCATTTAACCTTCTGAGGCCTGAATGTTCTTTTCATTTTTTTTCTGGGGGAGAGTTATGTATAGTTTTCTGTGTATAATGTCATCAGTGTGAGAATATATGTCATATTACTGCCATAGTCTTTTTAAATTGTGGAAATTCAGAGGTTTAACATTCCAAATTTTTAGACCTTAAGGAACTCATATCTCCTCAATGAGAGATCAGGGCTGGAGCTACTGAGCAGGCGCGGATACCTCCCAGGCATCAAGACTTCTCACTTTTCAAATGTAGACCTGGAAGGAATCAAGCTGAAGCTTATTTTTTTCATTTCCAGTTTAATTTTTTGGAGTTTTATAAGAGAAATCAGACCGTGATGATACTAAAATAATAATAATAATATAATAATCATACTATATACACTGGTAATAAAATATGAGAGACATAAAGATCCCTGGAAAAGTCATCAAGCACATCATTCAACTCATACCTGTGGACACCATCAATTAATCAACAGTAAAGCAATTACAAACATAAGTATATAGAATGAAATATTTTATATAATAGAAAGTCATTGCTGTGTGGTACATTTATCATATATAATTTTAATAAATAAATATTTATACATCTCTCCAATTTGAATGCCTGATTAAATCTGACAATCCATATAAAATTAATTTACCAATACATTTGAATAAATTTAATATTTTAAGTTATAATCAGCATAATGTGTTTGGCAATGAATATTATTTTGGACTAAATATTAAAAGAGTATAAAAAGTAAGGAAACAAAAGGAGTATGTGTAGGAATAAGTCTGTTGATCTGATCTCTGTTTTAAACACTCAGCAGAAAAGGTTTATGATATGTTTGAGAAAAATGGGTGATAATTTAGAACAAATTATGTCAGATGTGTGTTGAATATGGGAATGATCACTGAGACTCTTTTCCCATCTGTAATGACATGCCCAAAATGGCGTTATGCACCACACTTCTTCCACCGTTTTGCTGTGGATCTTTTACACCAATCTCAGATGAAACAGAGGTTTCATTCTCATTTGGTGGTTTACTCCAAATTCAGCACACATAGCATTTCTCTTGCTTTTTCAGCAACAAATCAATGGCATATGTCTATAAGTCTCTAAAAATTGAGCTTTGTTTATATTATTTACAGATACAACACTCAAACTTCTCTTTGTAGCATGTAATTTATATTATAAAAACATATGATTTGATATATTTATAAAAAATATCAAAGTATGATCTATAAACACCATTAAAAATTTAGCACCATTGTTTATAAATCTCTACTAGGTTTCTTTTCTTCATATAAGAAAGAAAAACTTGCTTAAAAAATGTACTTAAAATGTGCCTGCAATATAAAGTAGTTCATTAGAAAAATATATATTTTTCCCTTTACCTATTGACTTAAGTACAGAATAGAAATATTTTAAAACAATGCAAATAAATACTCTGTAGTAGTGAATACTTACATGACAATAACAGTTTAAATAGATTCCTAGAAGCCCAAACCATAAAATATATATTAGTCCACTGGAAATTCTGGAAAAAATGGTCACTATCTTGCCATTTAATAATTAATACAAATGATATTTGCAATTCCCATAAAATGAATAAAACCAATAAAATATAATATATTTAGATCGAAAAGACAAAACACTACACAAATAAAATCTTTTGAGGTGCTAAATATAAAAATGCTAGCACTTATTTCTTCAAATAAAGGTGATTTTATTTGTAGAGAAAAGGTGATTGCTACTATACTTCTAAGATTTTGAAACATATTTTGTTACCATAATGGTATGTGTGAAATATCTGAATGTAAATTAACATCCATACATAACTACACATATTTTTTTTTAATTTGTAAATTTTCAGCCTTTATTAAGAATGAAAAATCCCTATGGGAACTGCCATGACAAAATCACATTTAGTAAAATACAAGCACATTAAAACTAACAAAAAAATAATAATAATCACTAAATTATCAGAGTAATCCTGACCCATTTTCTAGTAGAAATTAAAGTTTTCTACAATTTCATCTTGTTTAGTTCCCATATACTTATATTTATATTGTTTTCTATTTGCATTTTTTGCATCTAGTCAAAATTGATTTTCAGAAAATTTTCTCCTATTCTCTTATTTTTTCACTCTCTTCCCTTCATTCCTCTTTATTTTAATATTGTTGCCTTCCAGCAGCACAAATTATATTATGGATTGATGAACATACTTTTTGTCAAATGTGGTTTAAACAGCAGGTATATCATAAGAGTAAGAAAACTGTGTGCGTGTGTGCACATAATTTCCTTTACTTACTGTAAGAGTAAGAAATTGTGTGTGTATCTATTACACACGCACATACATGTATGTGTGTGTGTATACACAAACACATATGTATATATATATTCCTACTCCTCTGACTTTACTCATAAGAACCCTCAGAGATTTTCTCATGTGTACATGTGTATTCAGATGCCAATCTTTTTCAGAATCAGGTGTTTATTTTTTTTTTAAACTGCTTTTCCATTTCCTAGCAAAGTTGCCTGATGCTAGTGCCTTTGCTAAACAAATACATTGCTCTGTATTCTTCTTCCTAGTGCCTCATTTAGCTTTCCACTTAAGGTACTTTGTTCCATGTGCGGTCATATGGGCAAAAAAGAGTTAATATACGTTAATAAAAACTGTCCAGGATAGTTATACTGGGTCTGTCCTTGTTTTAACACTAAAAATACTGCGTCTTGGAAAAAAATTCTTTCCAGGATTTGAAAAATCCCATTTTTTGATGATGAGTTTGGGAAAAAAAATACAGAACCCATATTGCAGCCCTCAAAATAGAGGCTAAAAGCAACACTCTTTCTAGTGTTAAATGGATTAGGCATTGTTTATCTGTCCTCAGTAGCCTCTGCTCATTGTCCTGACCTCTGATATTGGCAACCCTGATCAGTGGTTCCCAGTAATGTTGCTTTTTCCCAGATCATGTGACTTAAGTGTATAATTTAGGTGTGTTGTAATTGTGAATGTTAATATTTCGTCTTTGACTTTGCCTGTGGATTAAGTGTAATGCTTCATATCCTGATAATGCTAGCTTAATTTTCAACATTTAAAACATGTTTACATATTGTGACTAAATTTTCTGAGTTAAGATAATGAAAATGAGGATGAACGATTATAATACCAATGCCAGGATAAACCAGACATCTCTGAAAAAGAAGCTTGAACAACTCTGTTATTTTAATGGCAGAGAGAAGGACACGTACAACTGAAACAGGGAGATAAATAATCACAGCAGAGCCCACTGGATAAGCTGAAAACAAAAATTTGTGATTGGACCTGGTGGAGCAGAGCACGTGAAAGCACATATGGAGCTGGAAATTCACAAATCCAGGGTGAGACACACAAGCACATCGAAATCAGTCAACTAGCTTTTCATCTCCCAAAAAGATACCAGTGGAAAATAGTGGCTGCTGAATTAGCTTGGGCATACCGCAGGAACAAACACATACTCATCTTATTGTTCCCCTGATTGATCTAAGAAACTGAGTAAAGCTACATTTCCTGCTTCAGAGGTTATAGCAAAATGTCCTGCGGACACAAATGGAGACATTTTAATAATAGATGTCTTGGTCCTTCATAGTACTGTGTTAGTAGTGGGGGTCCTACCCATAACCATGCTCCTTGCAACTTATCAAATGTGTTTAATCATGATAGAAAAGGAAAAGAAGAAAGAAAAATTTCCCTCCTAGCTTTTAGAGTACTTGGATTTGAAAGGTGGAGTTTCAAATCATCTTGATTTCCATGACCATTGTAATGAAACTGCAGAAAATATGAAACAAAAGATCATTGACATCTTATCCAAATACAAACTAACCTTTGCTCATCTATTTGCATTTTTCACAGATAATGCAAATGTAAATTTTTGCAAATTCCACTTAATCTGTAAACTTTTGGCCAAATAAAATGAAAACATCTTACCTGCTAAATATCCTGCACGACTTGTACATGACATTGCTAAAAAATAGTGATATTTGCTGACTTGGAATATTGAGGCTGTCGTGGTAAAGGTTTTGCTCTCTTTTCAGTTTTCTTAAAACATATAGAAGCACTTGATGAGATTTCAACTTTATAGAAATGGAAAGAGATAACCACCTTAGACACGTGGCTACAAGATGATCATCACTGTTGGTTGCTATAGGAAAGATTTTAAAATGTTGGTTTGCCATTAAATTGTATTTTCAAAGTGTGGGAAAATAGGATATCCTTCTCTAATTTGGTGATACATTGAGGATAACAATGGGGAAAAACATTACAGTAAAACATATCTATATGTAGATAAAAATGTTTATCTGAAACTGACGATCTTTGAAGAGGACATAAGGAGCCTAGAAAATGATGAGAGGACTGAAATAGAGTTTGTTCACTGTTATATGAAGGTTGTGACAGATCTTTTCACTGTGAAAAAAATGACTAAGATTTTAGAAGTAAGACTGCTTTAGAATTGGGAAAAAAAAGACATCAGAAAAGGGCAGCCAAGTTAAAGAAAACTTTCTCATGTTTTTACTCAAACTAATTCATTTGAAATTTAACTTCATTTTCATAAATATAAATTACCTCTGAGCATTAAAATTATTTTCCCTGAATTATGGATGTTTAACTCATGATGACATCAGCGTATTGCAGAGTAATAAAAATTTATGGGCATTTTATGCATGGATTTGATAAATGTATAGGTGCAAAGAACTTGATTGACAAATAGCTGGTCTACCAGAACTAGCTATAGTATAAGTGGGTAGACACTTTTAGAGAACTGAGCTCTAATTCCTACAAGTCTAAAAACCTGCTGTATCCCATAAGTAAAATCCTAAGTATTTCATGCTTAAATTTTTTTTGAGAGAGAATATTTAGCTTGATGTAAACTCATCAAACTGGACATAACCTTTCCTAAAGAGAGAGAGAAAGAGAGAAAAAAAGATGATGACAACCTTTCCTAAAAAGAGAGAGAAAGCAATTGACTATAAGTCAGAAGATGTCTTCTAATTACCCTAACCCAGGCTATAAACCGTTAATCCAACAATCACCCTTGTAGGTATACATTCAAAGAGAATTACATCAGTATCTCAAAGAAATATCTGTATTCTCATGTTCACTATAACATGATCCACAATAGTTAAGATATGAAAACAACCTAACAGATGAATGGATAAAGGAAATGTGGCATATATAAGAAATAACGTACTATTCAGCCTTGAAAAAAATGGAAGTTGTGTCATTTGTGACAACATAGATGAATCTAGAGGACATTATGCTAAGTGAAATAAGCCAGACAGACAAATGCTACATGATTTCACTTATATGTGGAACCTAAAAAGAGTTGAACTCATAGAAGTAGAGTATAGAATGGTAATTACCATAGTCTGGGGAGAATGAGGGAGAGGAGAATGGAGGCATGTTGGCCAAAGGGTACAAAGTTTCAGTTAGATGGGAGGAATAAATTCTGGAAATCTATGGTGACTGTAGTTAACAGTAATATAACAGTATATATAACAGTAATATAACAGTACTATAACAGTAATATAACAGTACTATATATTTCAAAATTGCTACAAAAGTATATTTTACATGTTCTCAGCACAAAAAAAGTGTGTGAGGTGGTGGATATGTTAATTAGTTTGACTGTGTTAGTTATTTCACAATGTATACATATATCAAAACATCATGTACCCCATAAATAAATATAATTCTTATTCATTGATTAAAAATAAAAATAATAGATAAATAAGCAATAACAATAGATTTAATCAAAACTTTTTGTAAATGATTTATAAAGGCATAATTGTAATTTTGAATATTGCTTTTAATGCAAGGGAACTCAAATTTTAAGACACTAAGATCTGAGGAGTAGGAAAAGGAAAGAAAGAGAGACCGTGATACAGAAGAGAAGTTTATAACTATATCAAGAATCCCAACAGTGCAAAATATCAAGGAAGGTGAAGAAAGAAGAATTTACAAGTAATAGGTGATCAGTGGCACCAAATACTTCAAAAGAATAGGTGAGAAGTATTAGCTAAAGGATTGAAGAAAGGGTTTTTGTAAATTTCAGGCTCACTGTGCATAGAGTAGTATAAGGTTGGAAGCCAAATAAGAGAATGAAAATAAGAAGCACATGTAGGTTCTGATTAAATGTCTCATTTTAAGGAGTTTGAATGAGAGATTAACTAGTCATGCAATGGTTAAGTTAATCATTTTAAAAAATATGAGCAACTCAAGAATATTTAAAGATGCAAAGAAAGGAATACTTAAGAGTTTGAACACGTTAGAAAGGAAGGGAATATACATAGGACTAAAGCCTCATGTGTATTAAAGGATGATAAACAGAGACAAGATGTGATTGTATGTTAATTTCACAAACTGTACAGTTATGTTTACCACTGTACTGAGATGAGATGAGAATATGAGAAAAACTCAGGTTTCTCTCTTGAGTAGGGGGAGTCAGACCTATATTATTAATGGCAAGGGGTGAGAATGAGCTGAGGTTAGGAACTTCAAGTAAAATGAATCCTTGAGTGATAAGATCTGTGAGTCAGACAGAGTGAATCAGAGATAAGGAAGGGGCTGGGGAAGCATCCAAGGGAAAAGTGTGAAGAACTACCATGTTTCTCCGAAAATAAGACAGGGTCTTATGTTTATTTTTCCTCAAGAAGACAC